>JZLH01S0332920.1:0-37269 GCA_001188425.1 Eucidaris tribuloides | reverse complement strand
CTCCCAAACTGTGAGTACATGTACATTGAGAGTGCATCAGGATGGCATGTATCAGAAGTGAAACTGGTTGAGCTGATATTACAAACAAAATTCAACTTATTTAGTCGGGAAATGTTTGTTTTTATGATTTAACTTAGAAATAAACATAAATCACTGTTTGACTTTACATTGTTACATCTCCTTTCTTCTTTGCTCTAGAGTAAATGTTTTGATATCATGACATTTCTGATAATATTGCAGTACTTATAGATGAATGATAATTTTAATTTTTACATTCAAATGCTAAATGAACGAAAATATGCAAAGTTGCCGAAATTTCCCAATATTTCCGGAAAATTTCCGAAAATTCCCATGGAAATTTTTCCTCTGTGAAAATTCCCGGGAATTTTGCAACCCTACATATTGCTCATTCATGTGAAAAGATAAGTTTGTCACTTGCTTCCTTTTGTCGAAGTAGGGCATTATTCTGCACTAGTATTTTTATTTATTTTTTTGTCCTGGTGGCTATGTTGGTGATAACATGGCGAGTAAACAAAGCTTACCAAATAACTCTGATAAACTCATTTGTAATGTGAATAGTGAGTAATTGTGTTGATGTAACTTGTGTCAAGTGTGTAGAATGAGGCATTGATAAACTGATATTTGAAAGGTCAAAGGTCATGAAGGCTCATACATGTCTGATTTGAGCTCATTACCATGTTAACTTAAGAAAAGCTGTTCAAATTTTGATGTACCTAAGATCAAGCATGTGTTATGAGGTACGAATGAACTGATTAGATTTTGAAGTGGAAAGATCAAAGGTCTATGGTCATGAGAGGCCATACGTGTCTGATCTGAGTTCATTACCATGGTAACCTAGGGACTTTTGATCAGATTGAGTACACACAGTACATGCATGAGGCATTTCAATTTAAATTGAATTAGGGTGGGAATGTGGAGGCATACCCATCTGCTCCGTGGAGTCAAACTACTCTAGTTTTTAGTTTTTCTGATACATTATTTTTTTTTTAATCCACCAACCATTTGATACACATCGCGCTACCCCAGGGTACTTTATACCCTGGTGTACCGCATTGTGTAGTGCCCTCTTGTGTCCAAAAAATTGTTTTCTTTAGTTATGATCACAGATCAGTGGTTATGATGCAGAGGCTGCACAAGTGCACAACAAATAGACATAAACTTACCAAAAGTGGGGTGAAAATGTTTAAGCTAAAGTTGTTATTTTCACACTTCAAACATAACTTTTACAGTTTTATAACCCAGGGCACAGAGCTAAAAAGAAAAAAAAATGGCGGATTTCTATTTGGTACTCCAGGGTACCATTTATGTCATCACTACTACAGAGTATGTCAATTCACAATCCACTGTCATTCAATCACTCCTCAGGTATCGACATAGAACAAGTCACCGTGGTGGTGAACTTTGACCTCCCAGTGGACCAATCAGGCCAGGCTGACTGCGAGACGTATCTCCATCGCATCGGAAGGACGGGACGGTTCGGCAAATCTGGACTGGCGATCAACTTTGTTGATGGGCCGAGAACAATGAAGATCATGGAAAACATCCAAGCACACTTTGGTGAGTGGACACGCTGTCTCGTTTACACAGTTGTTACATAATTCTTATCCCTATAGCTTAAATTGGAATATTTCAGGTGGAAGGGGCAGAGGCATACCATCAACGTTGAATTGCTCTAGTATAGGTTAGATCATAGACTTACGAGGTGTGACAATAAAGAAACATGACTGTGAAAGCCACACCTACGTTGCCATGTCAATCAACCTATCACCCCTGTCGCTCTATTGCGCAACATCTCATCAACATTCTGGTAGAATATTGTTCACATATCTCACTCCGTGCCCCTTCCTTGGGCTGTTGCGTGGCACATCACGATTCTAATGGCGCCACAAGCATGGGTTGTGTAATCAATTTCAAGTTCTAAGTTTAGCTGGGTGGGATACAGCTGGGCGTCTTGAGCTTCTCTGAGAGGCTTATGGAAAAGATGCTGCCCGCTACATTTCATTTTCTCCATTGGCCTCCTGGAAATGCCCAAGACACTCAATGTGCCTTTATTCAACTGAACCAGGAACGTCAAGTTGATTCAGTGCTCCATGTTTGTGCCACCATTAGAATCATGATAGAGCGTAGAAGGGATGAGTGAGATAGGTGAACAACATTCTACCAGAATGTTGCTGAGATATTGTGCAACACAGTGACATGGGCGGTAGGTTGATCGACATTGGGACATAGGCATGGCTGTCACAGTCTTGTTTCTTCTTCTTTTTTGTCACACTTGATATATCAGCTATTAAAGTCCTGAAAATCACACACTCAGACACTGTCAATTGTGAGAAATTAATACAAAATAAAGTTTGGAACCTCACCCTGGCTTTCCCCATAAGCTATGTACATAGAGATTTCTGAACGCTGATCATTTGGAATCATAATATGTCATTCTAAACAATTTCCAGTAGGTTTGGTGTTGTTTTGTGATGTCTGGGGTTTACAATAGAATATGTTGTGAAAGATTGTTGAAAATTTTTCTGAAGGACAAAAACTATACTTTAGTATTAACTCGTTGAAGACTGATTATGAGTTAACTCGTGTTGGGGTCTATGGAAAATGCGTGTTATAGTAAAATTAAATCGTCTCCAACGGATTAACAATGCATTCTGACATTTATTCTCGTTCTTTGTTTGCCGACAGGTCGCAAAATTGAGAGGTTATGCACAGATGATGCTGACGAAATTGAGAAGATTGTGTAATGGATGGAGCAGCTGAATTCAAATAACTGTACCCAACATCGATTAGACCATGGATAAGAAAACGTGCTGTTATAGAGATGTTTCCGCATTCTTGATGGACAAGTGGGACACAATACAGCTCTAGCACATGGATCTATAATCACTGTCAGGGTTGTATCACAGCTTTGTATTTTATGGGACGTTGTATGATTTCTCTCCCTGCTGGAAATTTGCAGAGGTTATTTAATGACCTGAACTCAGACGTTTTGTATCCACAAACAAATAAAGAAACAAACAAAAATATGCAAAGATATACTTTGTGACAAAAATATTTCAAAGTATACACAGTATTGGGATCGAATCTAGGAGTGAATAGTTTGCTGTTGAAAGTCATGGACTACGTCTCATTTTCTAGTGAAATAGAGAAAACATTAAGTTATAAAACCCGAAGAAAAAAGAATGTTCCAAAGGCAATGGCCTAAAACAAAATCCAATTCCTTGTAGTATATTGTGTATTACTCTAGAGAACGAATTGAAACTAATCTGTTGGACTACATGAGTAACTATACAGATCATTATCTGGGCAATGCCTTCCAATTTATGGTGGAAATCAGGGCTGGATCCAAGGCCGGCCTTCAGGCCAATTTCTGGGGGTGTCAGTCTTGGCCTCGGTCCGAGTCTCCTATACAAACCTTATGAAAAAGTTGTGTTTTGGGACACTCTCTGCCGTGGAACCTGTGGTCTCAGATACAACACCGGTAGGATTATTAAATCTTGTACACCAGTCATTTTAGTTCCACTTTAACAGGGAATACTGTCTGATTTCCATGTGACTTTAATATTAGAGGTTTTTATGTCATTGGAGTAGGATTTGGAACTGAGATCGTTGAAAAGTAAACTGATTGAAAGTGCAAGAATTCAGATTTCTTTGCGATTCCTGGATAACGTTGCACATCATGAAGGCCAGAAATTTATATGAGACCACTTGCAAAATATTTGATGTTGAACGTGGTCGCTGAGTTGGTAAAATCTTTTGTGCCCAGACAGTTAAATGCATTGGGAAACCAAGAACATGGATGTCTTAACACTCTAATGATGGGATACTATTTCTTTTGTGATTCTATCTTTTGAGATTGACATTTGAGATTTGGGATTGACCAAAATTTGACTTGCCATTGAAGAGATTTAAAAAAAAAATAATTTTCACCAAAATTTGAGACCACAAGATGTTACCACCCAAGTAACTTCAGTGAAATTTACATCAAATACCTCGTATGCCCCCCTCCAAAAAACAAAAATGTGACTTAGACAAATGGCAAATTTCAGACTCAAACACGAATTTTAGTGTTTACTTAAAACTTAAGCAAAGTCTTAACATTTGGAAATGTTTATGCATTACTATATCAAGATCATTTTTATCTTTGTAAAATGAAAATAGGTTGTAACTATTTAGCAAGAGACATTTCAAACTAATACAGAAAATGATGCGGAATGCCACAGTGGCAAGCTGATAAACAAGTTTGCAGTTAGTTCATGGTACATTAGTAACATATTTGGATGCAACTCTCAGTTGAGTATGAATATGCTTTAGGTAACTGACGTCACTGCACTGGTGATCAGTATGCATAAAAGTGCATTTTGATGATGATAATGCAACTTGCATATATTTAGTTGTTACTTTATTTGGCAAGCTTTCACGTTGTCATGATCAATGTTTTCAGAAATATATGCATACAATTTGAATACAGTATAAAATTCGTCTTCTTGGTCGAAATGACTTTTATTTGTACATGTGCATATGGACTGGTTTATTAACATATATTCAAATTTATGCATACCTTTCAAACAATGTTTATTCCTAACAACCTGAAAGCTTGCCCAACTCTTGTGTGACCTACCAGATTGAGACTATTATTCATGAGCTTCAACTGTGACGGGAGGTACGGGATGTGATTCACACTTTTTTATTCTCAGGGGTGTCATGATTTTCTAAGTTTTGCCTGACGAAATAAACCTCATCCCCAATCTAATATAAAAAAAGAAACATAATATTTTGGTTAAAGATTTGCTTCCAGGAAGATTTAAACAAGGGGATTTGGGATTTGCAAACATGCGCTCTAACCTTTGAGCTAGCCGGGATTCTGTGAGAGCAACTTAAATTCTACGTTCTTAATGTATGTGGCCTAGCTCCGTATACACACGTTGATTATCGGTGTATAACGTCACTACCAAGTGCATATTGACCATCATCATTCACGGTTGAAGCTTATGAATATTAATGATACAATTGAGGAGCCCATATTGTCTCAATGGACAGAACAACTACCCATGTATGCAACCGGGTATTGAAATGTATTCATTATAAACAGGACTTTATAGAATAAGTTGTCATTAAACCCCCAAAGGATGAAATATCCATAAGTTTGAATATATTGGTAAAGTCATGTATTACAACTCTGATTATGTTTATATATTCAGAGTGTCAGAGGAAACATGGTAGTATTATTTATCAGCCGTATTGAATCCGAGCCCATGCCTCGAGGCCAAATTCTGGTGGCATGGGACTTGGTCTCAGTCCAAGTTGCCTGAACAAACCCTATGGAAAGGTTGTGTTTTGGGGCGGCCTCAGTCTTGGAGCATGTGGTCTTAGATATTACAATTAGATAGACTGCATCAGAGAGATAACCACCATTATGCCCATTCACAAGGAAGAAGGAAGTAATAGTATCAAAATTCAAGGATGTGATTTTTTTTTTACTGAAAATTTACAAAACTTGAATTTTTGGCAGAAAAGGGGGAAGGAGTTCTTCTCTTTCTAGACATAACATGATGCACCACACTAGCATTGGGATATTGTTGTACCCCGGGGTACCATGTTGTGTACTGCCCTCTTGTTTCCATTCAAAGTAAAGTTGTCCCGTAATGTTGCTGATGTTGCATTAGTGCACACCACTGATCTCAGTGGTGCACACCATACGGGCATAAACTGACAAGAAATCAAGTGGGAACATTTTGCACAAGAATAGTTTTTCAACATCGAAAAGCACACCACAACATAAGTTTCAGATGGTTTGGTAACCTAGAGAACAGTGCTGAAATAAAACTTAATTCATTAACAAAATGGTGGACTTCTTTTTTGATACCCCAAGGTACTATTTATATCATCACATACTGTTAGGACTTAATTCAAAAGCATGTTAAAAAAGTAACAGTTCATGAGCTAAATAAAGTAGGGGGATTTTGTGGCCACAGTGAGAAGATGCAACGATGTTTGCCTTGATGCTGTCAATGTTGTGAAGACAGCACAGTGAAGTGGGCAGGCTGCCCTCTAGTGTTGATACGATGCATCTAATGCATGGCTTAAATCATGTTTCTACATGTTTATTTATTTTTTCCAAGAGTATTCTCGTCAAACATATTTTCTGTCCAAATGTGCTTGTTCATCTCTTTAACTGCGGCTGTTCATGTACTCAGGTCTGTTGTACATGAATACTTATTACGATTGTAATATGTCAAAATACATGGAACAGAGATTCTAGTTTGACTTTTACCTCGAACAGCACCAGTTATGCAACTGCCTACTGATTTATTGTAGTTATAAGCTGGCAAGTTTTCTGGAAAAGTTTCATGGTAAAGAGAAAAGTTTGTAGAATACGAGTTCAATGAAAGTAGTATTTTTCTTTCTGGGAAAAATACTACAGCGGACTCTCGTTATAAAGAACTTTGATACAACAAAATCTTGTTATTACAAACCAATTTTTCCTGTCCCAAACTTTTCGATGTATTTTATTATTTCTGTAATCTTGATATATGTAAAAAAAATGATATAACAAAGTAATCTTTTTGGTTCCCAAGGTGTTTGTTATAACGAGAGTCTACTGTAGGTGAAGTGAATAAAAATGAATAAACTACAATTTTTTGGAATGTGTATAACATCAGTCGCACAAGATATATATATATCTGCAGACAGTATACAACAGTGTTGTACCGAGGCTGGCCCCAAGACCAAGTTTTGATGGCCTCGGTTTCGGTCCAAGTCACTGTACAAACCCCATGGAAAAGGTTGTGTTTTGGGGCAGTCTCGATCTCCGAACCTATTGTCTCAGATGCAACATTGCAATATGGTATGTATGTCAGGAACATATGACTTGCTGTTTTCAGCCCCCGAGTGTGAGCTTCAAAAATAAATCTGAAATTTGAATACTAAATTGAAAACTTTTACAAAACTGAAAACTTGCCACTGGAGATCTGCATCACAACAGACTGTTTTGGTCAATTGACACTGAGCAGAGAGGTGTGACCTGCCAAAGACAGACACGTCCCGTTAGCTTTAAGTAAGTTATTGTGTCTATGTGGTTTGCATAAAAGTGACCATTTGAGACAAAACAATGATGTAGCATGTGAAGTATATAATTTTGTTCTTACTATTAAGTGTTTAAAGAATTTTGTCAAGATTTTACAGAAATAAAGAAAAAAACCAAGGGACAAGATTCTAAATCTCTTTGTGTGAAGAATAATTGTTTGTGTTTTTTGATGTGTGTGTGTGTGTGTGTGTCTGTGTGTCTGTGTGTGTTTCTCTGTGTGTGTGGTGTGTCTGTGTCTGTGTCTCTGTGTATGTGTCTGTGTGTATGTGTGTGTGCATGTGTGTGTGTGCGTGTGTGTGTGTGTGTGTGTGTGTGTGTGTGTGTGTGTGTGTGGTGTGTGTGTGTGTGTGTGTGTGTGTGTGTGTGTGTGTGTGAGTGTGTGTGCATGTGTGTGTGTGTGTGTGTGTGTGTGTGTGTGTGTGAGTGTTTGTGCATGTGTGTGTGTGTGTGTATGTGTGTATGTGCGCATGTGTGTGAGACAGTGACTCCACATTTTGGTCCATCCAAATCCACTTCGTCGAAGAAGGAATCAGCGTCAATATTACAATGTAGCGATTTCACAGACACGAACGTTACTAGATCGGTCTTTACAGCTATGTTATTTTATGATGGCCTGTGGCTCTACATTAATGCTCATCGGAATGTACCGGTGAAGTTATTCTTTGGAATATAAAAGCCTTTCAAGCAGTCCTCCATTATTAATATAATGGTTGCTCTCAAATGCCTCACCAAAAGTTCCTATTCATTTTTCAAACATCTGCGGATTCACAGAAGCATCGTGACTACATAGGTTGTCAAGCACTTCCTAGTTTTTGAACGAGAATATGACGGAATGACATTCCACCCACGTAAATTATTTTTGCACACGGTCAAAGTCTCCAGTAGTTTGTACACTGAGAACATGTACTTGGTCACGACATTATAAATAACCGTCCTAATCAATTAAAATTCTCAAAAAACGCGCAAAGTGTTTTGGAGAAAAAAAAACCGTGAAATATGATTTTAGTAATATTTGGACAATCAACACTACGAATTTGTAAAATACCAATGATGGACGACAAAAAGTCACGATATGCGGCCTTGCCCTACCGTCTACATATTCTTGTGGTGATTGTTGCTTGCAGTTTTCAGTTGTTTGTCCAGCTTCGGATGATATTTTAAAGAAAAATATGCAAAATAAATCATCCATAATTGGAATGGGGATTATAACTGGAATCACGTGAATCTGATTATTTTACAGGTAGATTTCATATATTTCGCAAGCATAATAGTTATTGAAAAGGTCATGCTTTGTGATTTGACAAATGAGGTAGTCGCAGGTTTGCTTCGATCACTTGCGAATTGCCGAATTCAATGGAATAATGTTCCCCTTGATAGGTAGTGACAGCAGAAATTGCGGTAAATTTACTGAAATAACAGGAGAACGTATTCCACGGCGAATTTTTGTAGTTAAAGGAAAGTGAGTGCAGGTACATTACGCTTATCAATTGACACCAACCCCGTTCTGTATATCCCTTAATTGTTTGTTTCATTCAGTGTGCACATTGTCTTGAATAGAAGAGCACTACAAAATATATCTAGACGAAACTACATTATACATTATTTTTCCACGGGCAAGGTTTTAGGCGCAAATGTGTGCTTTCTGTGTATGAGTTGGCTTGTTTGTGTTTGTTTGTGTGAGTGTGTGTGTGTGTGTGTGTGTGTGTGTGTGTGTGTGTGTGTGTGTGTGTGTGTGTGTGTGTGTGTGTGTGTGTGTGTGTGTGTGTGTGTGTGTGTGTGTGTGTGTGTGTGTGTGTGTGTGTGTGTGTGTGTGTGTGTGTAGATGTGTGGTTGCATGCGTTTTCTCTAATTATACCGAACAAATGAGAGTCGATCACGGTTATTAAACCTACTCCAATATTTAAGGCCAACTCAAGGGTTTGGGGGATGACCACTTGTTTTTCCTTACCAGGCTCACCTGAATAAAAATTAATGAATACAGATTTATAAATAAATAAATAAATAAATAAATAAATAAATAAATAAATAAATAAATAAATAAATAAATAAATAAATAAATAAATACCAATAAATAAATAAATAAATAAATAAATAAATAAATAAATAAATAAATAAATAAACAAATGTTTACATAAATAAATTGATACGGATACAAAAATATACATTGCAAAATTCTACCTCGCTTCTAAGGTTAACAAGCTTTAGTTCGCCTTCCGATCCCCTTATGCAAGCATGATTTCATCTTGTGTCTGGAAGCAATGCATGTATGTAATTATAGCTGTATTTATTTATTGATATGGTGACAGCAATTAAAATCCATGAAATTCAGCTTCGCGAACAGGTGGATTTAAAGTAGGTAATTAGAAAGGTATTTCCGCATATACATCTTGTTTGTTTTATGGAATGAAATAAAATGTGCAAATTTATAAACCTGGATAACTACTACTTCTAATATTACTACTACAACTATATTCCATACATATTATCGAGCTGGATATGAAAATACAGTTGAATTGGTAATGGATGGAAAGGGTACGCCAATTGATGCTAAAGGTTTCCGGTATTCCCGTTCGCCGGAGACAATTCAATTATTAAATGAGGTTGAATATTGCATCGAGTACCATTCATAATTCAATGCCCCAAAAGGTCGACGGCACTGTCGTTTGGCCTATGTGCATTTGTTGTTCTAGTTATTTCCTTCGAGTGATCAGGCCAGATGCCATTTACAATAACAAGTCTGTAATGGCCATTTTATTACTGCCTCGTACACACACACACACACACACACACACACACACACACACACACACACACACACACACACACACACACACACACACACACACACACACACACACACACACACACACACACACACACCCGCAAATCACACATGCACACATACTTCACTACACACAAACACACACACACAGACACGGACACAGTCGCACACACACACACAAACACACATACACACTCACACGTGCATTTTTGTACTTTGTACATAGAACGAATGCTACATATAGTATGACTTTTTATTGTATGTTGTAGCGATTGTCATAAGGCTAATAATTATCACAACCAGGCGCGTATGCAGGAATTTTCAAAGGGGGTGTTCATCCTAGCCGAAATCCCAAGTCCAAATTTTTTTCACGGTCAGCCCAGCAGCCGTAAAGTTGCTCAGCGGGGGTGGGTTTGGAGGAAAGAGGCTATTTTTTTTTCGCTCCAAATTTTAGGAGGTAGCGGGGGAAAAATTTATTTCCCCTCTTGCGTATCATTTATTCTGTCTGTTATGGAGATTTAAAACACCTCCCTTTTCCAAAAGAGGAAAGTATTTTCAGGGAAAAGGATTATGTTTTTGGGGGTGTTAACACCTCCATTTGCAAAAGGGGCGTGTTTGAACGCCCCAAAACACCACCCCCTGGATACGCGTATGATTACACCAGTTTACTGTAGTGATACATATTATTTCCTTCACTAAGTGTTGTGTCTTTTTCTCGTGTCTAAATGAGGATAAATACCTCTGGTACGGTATAAGCACTCACAGGAAAAGTACATAATATATTCAAACCAAAACAATATTCAGGGGTGTATTCAGGATTTTTCTGAATGGGTCGTGATAATATGTTTGTGTGTTGTTGTTGTTGTTTTTTTTTTTGAGGGGGGGGGGGCTGGGGAGAGTTGGACCATGTCACAGTGAAAAAACAACAACAAGATGTGATTAAAATGTATCTGATCAATGCTCTTTCATTCACTTTGAAAAGGCCCTCGGAAAAATGTCTTTGGAAAAAAATGTAGATCATTTAAACATTTTTTTTATGGCCGGGGTGGGGAGTCTACGACCCTCCCGACCACCCCCTGCATACACCCATGACATCACCCCTCCCTGCAAAAAGCCTTCGTGTCAATTTGCATGTAATGAAATTCATATGACACGCTCCGTTAGCGGAATATTATATTATGAAGTATATAGCCGGTATAGTGACATGTCTTACTAAGTAGTGATTATAAGTTACATACTTGGACTTACACACAGCATCGCACGCACGAACACACACACACACACACACACACACACATACACATACACATACACACGCGCGCGCACACACACACACACACACACACACACACACGCACACACACACACACACTATCGCAATCACGCACGCACACACACACACACACGTACACAAACACACACACACACACAGACTTAAACACACACATACACAAATATAATAGATAATATATATCATATATTATATATTATGTAGATCAAATATATATGCATATGTAATCATAATCTATGTATCTATCTATCTATATAGTATCTATCTATGTATCTATATAGTCTATACATTAATTGATGAATTAACTTGTTAAGTTTGTTATTATCAAGATATTCTATTCTGATAGTTAGAAGATCACCTAAATTACCGATTAGCGAGTAACTGTGAAAGAAATAGACGAAATTCTGCAAACAGAAATGTACGATGATATAAACACTCAGATAAAGAGTTACTGATCGTCATTATGTTATGCCCAAGATAACCTTCCACTATCAGTAAGTAATGAGCACAGATATTTGCCTGTTCACCTAAAAGAATAACACTATATAACAGCACTATACCGATCTAAATCATTAATAACATCACATGGTGCTCAAACTGGCAATGCCAAACATCCGATATTCACAGGTTGCCGCGCTAGCTATCATCAGCCGTAGATATTAAACGATTGCACAGTACTGTCTGGCGTGAGCTAGCGGTGGCGTGTGTATGTGTGTGCAGGGGGTCTGTACTTTAAACGTGTGTGTCTGCATCTCGATGTACGCTTGGGCGTCTCCCTGCGAGAGCGGGCTGCTTAGCTAGACGACTATCCATCTGGCTACGTTAGCTTGCCGTCTCGTGCCTACGCATGCAATCACACTCGAACGGGCAGACACAGACGAATTTAACGGAGTATGCATGGCAATACCTTCCCCATCTCACAGCCTCACCTCGAACAGTGTGTTGGGATAGCATCATCGCGTTGCTTTTTCATCTTGAAAAGGCGTTAGTTGGGAATGACGCAGGCCTAGAATGATTCTTTGACTGCGGAGTAAAGATAAGGCAGTGTGAGAAACAAGGAAAGGAGGGAGAGGAGGGGATACCGTGTCGTGGTGTCGTGAAAAGGGAGGAAGGCTTGATATTGGAATTTAGTTCAAGTGAACGGTGAGTGTTGGATATGACGGGAAGTTTAAAGTAATTATTAAATCGGCTGTAAAGCTGAAAATCGGCAGGTGTCCGTGATACCAGATGTAAGTGTTCTTGAGGCAACCATATGTGAAGCTCGATTGCATCGTTTTATCGCCTTTTTGAGTTTTATTTTATTGTATCATTTCAAAGTTGAGAAATGTCATGGAAGGGCTTCGGTTAAGATTCGGAGCAGAGTATCTATCGCATGTTGGAGTTGGTTATTATTAATATTAACATGTCTGCGGAATGCTGATACATGCGAGTCTGTGTTAACACGCACATTTCTTACGCGAGATGGAGAAAATATGTACGTATGTGCGTGCGTGTGTGTGTCTATCTGTGAGTGTGTGAGAGTTTGCGCGCGACGTGTGTGTATGTGGTGGGGAATGCATGCTAATATAGTGCCCCGTTGTGTGTCTGCGTTTTGTGTATGAAAGCGTTGTATGGATGTATGTCTGCGGGGTGCGTGTCTGTGGTACGTTAATGTGTTAGTGGTGTATGTGTGTGCGTGTGTGTATGTTTGTGTGTGAATGTGTGTGTATGTGTGTATATGTGTATGTGTGTGTATGTATGTGTATGTATGTAGATGTGTTTGTATGTATGTGTGTGTATATGTGTGTGTTGTGTGTGTATTGTGTATGTATGTTTCCGTGTGTGTGTTTTGTGTGTGTGTGTGTGTGTGTGTGTGAGTGTGCGTGTGTGCGTGTGTGTGTGTGTGTGTGTGTGTGTGTGTGTGTGTGTGTGTGTGTGTGTGTGTGTGTGTGTGTGTGTGTGTGTGTGTGTGTGTGTGTGTGTGTGTGTGTGTGTGTGTGTGTGTGTGTGTGTGTGTGTGTGTGTGTGTGTGTGTGTGTGTGCGTGTATGTGTGTGAGTATGCAAGGTGTGTACTCATATTGCTGATTAATCATAGTAATCATCCAATGGATACGTGCACTTTGGTATTTCAGGAAGGAACTTTCTCATTATTAACTTCGGAAGCAATATTGAAATGGCCGTCATTTACGGCTTCGCATACAGCATCGGTTTCCAGATATGCATGTATTCGTAGTAATGCACCATATGAAATTACGACGTTATCGTTTTCGTGGGATTTTATAAAAAATATGTCCATGAACGAATCAGAAGAAAGTATCTTTAATTGAATGTATCTTAACGTTTATTAATCAATTTAGCGTATTGTACCTGCACATACGAATAATTGAGAATATGCAATAGTCACTTGCTATGGCTTTAAACATATTCCTCAACTTTGAAATCACAAAACAAAATAACAAGGATGATTTTGTATGCGAAATGTAGCGGAGATATTCTAATTTCGTTTTGTAAAAGGTGTATCAGTGAATAAATATTTTGAAGATGAAGATGGAGAAAAATTGAATTGGTTAAAAAAAACTATGTTCTGATTTGTTTAGTGCACAGAAAGGACAGTAGCAAATTACTTCTTTCAGTTTTATAGATACATTGTTAGACTTCTTATATGAAAAAAAAATCCATCCAGTAGTACTGTTTTTCCATTCAGATCTGACTATTGTTTGTACATAAGACATTTAGCAAGATTAAAACTATCAAAACTGAAACACAGATTGGATTCTTATGTAAATTAAATAAATCTAAGAAGCTTTATAAACCCTTTTTGTAAACGAGACAATCGCATTTGGCATAAAGGTGAATTAACATCATACAGATCCTGAGAGAAATAAAACTACATATTTCCATTTTTATGACATTTTGCAAAATACAAACATGACAAAGGGCGACTTAATCAGTGTTTTTTTTTAATCGTTTTTTTTCTATAATATAAAACAATAAAGCAGGTTTAGGGTTTTACCGAACACTTTTATTTAAACGTTGCATATGCTGACCAGTCCCTTTAATGTTCTTGAGCGTCTGAATAGAGACCTCCATCTTTCATTAACTAAAGTGTCTCGGACGGATGGAGGTATATAGGTCAGGTACACTAGGAAAATTACAGTACGAAATGGGCCACCTGCCTGAACATTACCCGCTAACAAAATGGCTGATATCACGCCCCGCGAGGCCATTATGCGTGATATCCGATAGGATGGAAAGGGGCCTGCGAATTTTGAGTTCTGACGTCATCAGTGACAAAGGATGAGCCCCAAATTTACCGTCCTGTGTCTGCCCGAGTGTGCTACGTGCTTGCTTGCAACCCTGCACATATGCTGCATGAGCGTGAATATATTTTGAGACACAAGAATAGTACAGGAATGGGTTTGCGAGAAGTATGTTTTTAAATATGAAATATATTTTTAAAAAGAATTAAATAACAGAATTCAAGATTTTGTTTCCAATCATAGCACCATCAATTAACACCAATATTCGTGAAGGCATGCCAAGGCTAAAGTGATGTAGTTTTTTTTCTAACAGGGATCTCGGTCTTTTCCTCTTTGCTGATGTTGTTAGGTGGAATGAAATGTACTTCTTGAGAGAACATAAATTTATATAATTAAGTAATATTAAATATTGAAATTGAAATCTTGTGGCATAACTTCCATGCTACATTAACAGCAGACAGTGAGTTGTTAAATGGAAGACTTTCACCAAAGCAATAATGTCTTTTTTTCAGAAGAAAAATAAAAGATTAACGATAATTTGTCACAGTATAAAAAGTGATGTTCCAAACCAAATGGTGCACTGCACTGCCACATTTTGATTATGGAAGTGTATATACTTGAATAAGAATTTTAGCACAAAGCGTATAATACGATACAGTATAACGTCGGGAATTTAAGATCCCGTACCAACAATGCCATCAAGATGCTCCCAAGTAGCATATCATTATTTTACAGATAATGGAAATATAAAAATTGAAAGTAATCCACAATTTATGAAAACTGTTCGTAGAATGAAGTATGCTGTTTAAGTTTATGCTGTGAAAATTTCCATAGTTATGCATTTCCTCCCCGTTGTACGGTTATTATCAGATATACTGCAATGGTCAAATTTGTTGTGTAGGCTTTCTAAGGGATCAATTTCTGTTAATCAATTACTGCTTGTTTCTCCACCAGTGAACAAGTTCAAGACAAATCCTTTCCATCTGGATATACACGCTAGCCAGTATATTCATTGGTATACAGTGTGTATCAAAAAAAGTAAGCACTTAGTAAAAAAATTATTCATTTTCTTCTTTTTTACGATGGTGTATCTGAATCATTGCTTCATTTTTGTTTATCTTGTCACAGAAATGATATAAAGAATTCAATACTTGGGCACATCAGTTGAGACTTCTGCAGAACCGGTCTGTGAGGCATTAAACGTTGACTATAAGAAACAAATTCTGTGGCAAATGCATTTTGAGTGATTGGACAAAAGTGGTTGTGCTCACTCATGCGTAAAATACTTCAAAGCCAACGATAGCTTAGGTTCAAGGTAACATATTCATATAAACAAATAATCTCCAAATCATGAGATTTTTTTTTAAATAAATTTTTTACTAAGTGTTTACTTTTTTTGATACACACTGTATGTCTTATCTTATTTGGTTCTTGAGGCATTTTTTTTTACGTTTCTCAATCATTTCACTTCCCTTTAATGTTATTAATTTGTTTCCGAAAGAATTTCCGTTTGCCCCTATGCTGCTGAACGCACAGTTTCTAGTATAATAGAGGTGTACCCGAATTATTGATGCTTCAGCTATGATAAACTATGCAAATGATACGATTATTGTTTTCTCATCATCAAATATGCAGCAAGATGTATGGCTAGAGCGGTGGGCAATTTACCAATTCGTTTTTGTCAATGAGAGTAACCTTTAATAAAGGACGCTCTTTATTGCTCTCGGAAATTATCTTCGTTGCTTCGACTGTAACACGATTCCACCTGCTCTATAATTATGAAGCCATAAACACACGGTACTTCCTCGATGACATTTAGACAATAGCACATGTAATGGTCTTTTTATGATAATGATGAAAAACTGTCGGTTTATTGGTTTCAGACCCAGCACTTGTGTCTCCTTATACCAAAGTTACTGTAAAATGAACTATCACAAAATATACACCAACTAAAAAGACAGTTTGATTACCTCATACTATTCAACAATGTGTGAGACTAGACACGATACCTTATTTAAATTCTTTCCTCTCGACATAAAAAAAAGATAATTAACGATTAATAAAAATGAATAATAGATAAAACTCTTTTTAAAAGTAATTAACGAAAATTGGAATATTATACTAATAGGTCTTTTAATTTAATTTTTATTATCATACATTAGGATATCCGGGTGTTTGGGATCATATATGGGTTTAATGAGGTATTTTTCTTACTAGTACTTATACTAATACCGCCCCAATTTGAACTACCGACGATATAGCTCATGTAAAGTCATTATATACACTAGTTCTTCATCAGTGTCTCAAGATGAGCAAATGTGAGAGGTCGCTTAGAATTATTGCTGTTTAGCAGCATTCTGTGTTTGCTTGGTTGTGGGACAACTTTTTACAGACTACTATCTTTCCACAGCGCCGATGAACCATAATTTCTATTCAGTCAAAAAACATGTTTACAGATGACCTAATGATGTGCATTACGGCCAATTGCCTCATAGCCACGACCACAATCCACTGCTTTATAAGCTTTGTCTTGAGTTGCATGTACTTCTGACACATTCATTAAACTAATGTTGTATTTATTTTCTCAATTACGTTCTTCCGACTCCGTCGTTGGAAAGGATGTAATACGCCAAACTAAGCAGGTTTTAATCAAATGGGATTTTATATCAGGCAAGTGATAATAAAAACCCTTTTTGTTCGATTTACCCTCTCGGCATGTTTGCCGCAACCAGACTAAATAAGCGTTAATTAGATTTTCGAATGGTTTGCATAGACATTATGTTGTAGTGGCGGACCAAAAGAAGGCTTTAATTAGCCTTACTTGTCTCCTGAAAAGTCGCACAAGACATATGAAAGGATAATGGCATGATTCGGAGCACTTAAAAGTGCCTGAAGAAGCAAATGACTTCGGAAATATATCAATGTATACACTATCAGGAGTGATTGTCTTGGCTGGAAGGATTTGTCTTGAATTTGTTCACTTGAGGAGAATCAAGCATGAACAAAATAGAATTGAATTAATCTCCCCCCCCCCCAATCTCGATAGAGATTGACCCCATAAAAAGCTACACAACAAATGTGTCTTTTACAATGAATATTGATGGTAGTTCTTTGAAAATGGGTCACAATTTGACTACAGTCTACATCTGTAGTTAATTCCAAGTTGAGGAATACCTCCATTCATGCTAGTTACCTTTAATACTCGCGTAAGACATGTTAAAGTAAACATGGCCATTTTTTCTAGCACTTGAATTCTGCAATATTGTACACACATCGACTTGGGTCCAAAGCTTTTTGGTCATCACGTGATAACCTCGGATTTCATCAGTATGACCATTTCTATTATCTTATGATAAAGAAACCTTTAGCGTGTTTGGTACTGAAAGTAAAAGGCCTTACCAAATTATACCCCAACCAATGATTGTATTATTACATCGACGAGTCATTATGTCAGCTGCAATTTTGTATTGAGGAGGAAATGATTTTTATTATTGCATTGCGTTCGACGGCACTATCTAATCCCCAAAATGGGCATGTCCTTAAAGGCCCACTGTCATGGGTAAACTCAACCACCGAGAGGAGGAGAACTAGTCTTTAGATACAGGCACATACTCACAAATATGGACTGTTGCCGTGCCATAGTCTACAGATAGCAGGAGGAATGCCCTATTTTACCCCACCACCATGATTTTTCTGTTGCTTTATGGGTAGCATTAGTGCCCTAATTTTAAAATTAGAGCCAAAAGAGGGCGTTTCTATTCTGTCATGACAGTGGGCCTTTAATAGTTTCAATTTTTATTTTCAGATGATTATAGAATATCTGAATAATTATTTCGAAGCTAACTTCAAAAATTCAGATTGTTTGTTCGTTTAAAGAACATTTCTATATGTTTATTTCCAGTCCAAGTAACTCAGCTACACCCCCGCGTATAATATTCAAAAGTCCCAGGGCAATATTTTCGACGTTTAATCCTTCAAGTTAGAAGAACGAGAACTCTCAACAAATTCTCGTGATTTGAAACCTAATACAACAGTGTCAAGTATCAGGCTTGAGACAAACGATGAACAACGCCCACACAAAGTATACTGTCCTTAAAGGGAGAAGGCGCCAGCAACTAACAGGCATAAGTTAAGAAAATAAATGACATTGTGAGTATGAGAATTATGGTACATGGTGACAAAAACAGCCTAAACAAGGGGTACTGTGTGATACTCACCCTCAGCAAGGCCCTATAAATTAGTTAATTTGTGTTTATTTTACGTCTTTGCAAGTTTTATCCCGGGATGAAATTTGCAGAAACAACTGTAGGGGAGGAGCTTATCGATTCAAACGCTGCATACATTACCACGGCGCGACTAACACACGTCGGATGGCATGCATCGGTCACGCATGGTCAGCTCCATGCCAGTACACGTGCGATCTGATTGGTTGGCAAGAACTCAGTTTGTTTTCTTAACTTATTCCTGTTAGTTGCTGGCTCCTTCTCCCTTTAATTGACAAAAGGAAGCGAGTGACAAAGTGTTATTTTGCATAAAATAGCAATTTGTGTCTTTCAATTACGTCGGAATCAATGCAATTTCATGACATTTTATCTTACTGAAATATCTGTCAATAGAATGATTATTTCTTCTAAAAAAATTGCCTCAAGGTAAAAGCATGCTTAGGATGTTTCAAAACACCGATAACTCAAATTCACTCAATTTGTCACTTGCTTCCTTTTGTTGTTGTTGTTTTTGTTGGATTTTTGGTGTTCGCAGTCGTAAACTAGACTATTTACGCCAGTCTCATATTTCTATCGGATATATTAATGAAAAATTTGCCAAAGTACTGCAGTGTTTTATTACACACACATACGGTACACACACACATACGGTACACACACACACACACACACACACACACACACACACACACACACACACACACACACACACACACACACACACACACACACACACACACACACACACACACACACACACACACACACACACACACACACACACACACACACACACACACACACACACACACACACACACACACACACACACACACACACACACACACACACACACACACACACACACACACACACACACACACACACATACATACACACACATTACACATACACACATATACACGCATCACAAACACGCACACACACCCGCACACGCACATACACGCAAACATACACACACATACACACACACATACACATAAACACATATACACGCATCACAAACACGTACACACACGCACACACACACACATGCAAACATACACACACATACACACACACAGACACGTGTACACACATACACACACATACACACACACAATATGGACACACACGAATACACACACATACACACGCGCGCGCACAAACACACACACAAACACACACATACACACACATACACATACGCACATACACATACACACATGACACGCATACATTCATATACATACGCATACACACACGCACATACAGAGTTTATGTAAATATACTTGTCTTTTTACGGACAAAAACAGGACATAAAATACGATTATTGTTACGCAAAAATATAGAATACACGAAAACATTTGAAGATGGAATAAATAGACAGTACATCACTGAATCATCTTCCGAACATGTTTACTACCTTCTCTCGCTATTTCTCCCTCTTGTATGCTTCAAGTTAATTATCATATACGGTGTTCGGCAAGCCTGGCGGCAGAGGATAAATTTGATCGTTTACCGTGTAGCGGGGGTGGCGTTGTTTACACTCCTTCGGGTGCATTTAGCCCAAACCTTAACCGCTACTTGACGGGTACACTTCCCGCTTAAGGATCTACAAGCAACCAATTCACTCGCTTGCTGCCGCGCCGTCGCATAATTTTGGTCTCTGACATTTTCCCCGCTGCTTATGTTTTAAAGGGGCGCAGTCGTACACCTAAGAGATGTATCTTTGTTCTTGTTTGAAAAAAAAATACCTCATACGGTCTAACGATTTTAAACGTTTATGAGATGAATCTTTTAATTAGACGTTAAAGTTTGTCTCTCACTGGGGTCTACTAATTGACTAACCCCCAAATGTATATTCATAGGAAATAAACAAAAAATAACACAAAAAAAATGTTACAGCACATCAGAGTTTGACATAATAACGATTTTATTACAAGTTGTTTTTTTTTGGTACAAATGCGTAAAAGATATTCGTTATAGGTTAAAGAAACAGGCTAACATTGTGGAACTTCAAATTAAAAAATTGTCAAACTTTGATATCTGAGCTACATATTAGTGTTTGAATGCACAAATAACAACTTAGAATACTTGGAAATTTATGATGCCACTGGCAAGATATGAATGAATAAACAATTAGTACTCAGACCGAATACAAAATAGCCTAGATCTACGCACAGTAAGCGTATGTGAGGAAATGGGCACGTGAATCCGGTCAACTTACGATAATCATTTTAAATTACAATTTTTTTCAGGGCTTCATTTTTAGACCTTATCAAAGACACTTGGAGCATGGATAATTATGTATCTCACATTTTTCTAAGCTGTGGTCATTGTTAGCCTGTGGCTTTAAAACCAGTTTTTTTTTTACACATCGTGATTCCATATGGTTGACTGTGTAATTACTTCTAAATCTAATGTCACTATTGTATTTCTTTTGCTTATACTTGTTTGTCTATACTAAATGAAGATGATGAACTTGTTTGCAATCAACCAAATCAATCAGTATATGATGCAAATTCTTTAGGAATTCTTGATGTTTTGCAGGCTGTTCTCCTCACCGATTGATAGAGCACTTGCAGCGATGGTTATTGTGCAAAAATGGTTCCATCAATATCGCGGCCTCTAGATTACCAACTCCCGTGAGGTTATCTGTTAACGTGGGTGGGTTGTTTACCATTTGAGAACATGCAGTCAGTTATCTTTCAAATTATACATCGGCAACGATTTAACTATTTCCTGACTTAAGAGCAAGAAAATAAACTTTAAGATAGAACTTAATTTAATTGCAAAGGCATTTTTAAATTTAATGACAAACTCACAAAGTTACTACTTACAAAGATTAATACCTTTACGCTGCAGGTGTAATTAAAACATTCCGAACACTAAAATATATCTTCCTTATAGTACCTTAGTTATGTTACAAAGTTTCACCAAGAGTACATGGGTGGCGATTTTTTCCTGGGGGATAGTCCCCCCTCCCTTTTCAAAACTTACTATATTTTTCCGATTTTGTTAGCATTTGTGATGGATTTTGTAATCGGCAAACCTATTTAAAGGGTTAATGTGATAAAAATAGATTAATAAACTGAAATAATGCGGGTGAGGGGAACTTTAGAGTTACAATTTCCCCTTTTTAATAATATGGTATATATGTGTCCTCGGGATGTTTTTCCACTGAGCTGTTATTATTTCGCCTTTGTCTCCTCCCCCCCCCCCAAAAAAAAAAACTGGTCACATGAAATCTCCGCTCCTGTCCTGCAAAATTATGAAATAATACTAATAATCAACTTGTCATTTGTTGTAGGCCTAATAACAACAGAAAGTAGGGGGTATATTGCGTTTTCCCACCAACAATGTTGTATCGTTTGATTATCGATTTATGGAAAGTATGTTACCACACAGAACATGGTATTGATTTTATTTTTTACCCACACTACCGGCGGCTCAACGAATCCTGGAGTGTTAAAATTCATTACTTTACACGTCGTGGTGCCTAATATACATGTACATTTCAGAAAAGGTATTCATTTCAACACTCGAGGTAAAAAAAGTATATAATATTCATCTATTGGTGTGACTACGATACGTATGGTGTAGGAAATTATCACCATGCTTGTAACACACTCAATTCAACTTACCGGTAAAGTGGAGTGTGACATCCAAACCTCTCTTGTGAAGAAGAGAAAGATGTGAAAGATTGAACAGTAAATTTAGCACTAAAGGTGATACATTTGTACAAATCGTATCCTTCAGAGGTATAGAAGGGGTCACACTTCCACCGTGTGCTTCCGGTTCGTTGGCAAACGATTATATCCCCATTCAATCAGACTAGTGACACGGCGACCGGGGGGGGGGGGGGCGACTGTACATAAAAAAGGTGTACACGATGATCGTGTATGGACTTTCAAAATTAACCCTAAACATTCAAATCTGGAAAACCCTCTTTTAAAAGTATATCCTTCCTGATTTTGGCAATTTTGACACCATTTTTACTGTACGCGCGTACATCGCCCAACCGTGAAAAACAACCCTGTTTACGCGTTTTTTTTCACACGCGCATGGTGTACGCCTTGTAATGGCCAGTAACCCCCCCCCCCCCCCCGGCACGGCGATTATATGGATGAAAAATTGTTGACGTAAATTGCATTTGAATCCAATGAGTCGGAATAGAGTAGGATTAAAATATTACTATTTGTATACTAATCTCGCAAAGAGTCTTGTAAACACATGGAAATAGTATAAAGTGAAATGATGAAACATAGAAGATAAAGTGAAGAAAGGTTATACATATTAAAGATTTGAATATTATTACTTGAATTATAATTAACACTGAGTTCAAGTAAAGACGAATAGAAATGTGATGTTAATTGAAGTTATGAAATAAAATAGAATAGGTACAAAAGGCATAAAAACTATAATAACAATAGAATGATACCGGGTGACCTTATGCTCCATGACTTGTTTCATATGTACTATTTCCAGCTAATACAAATTATATAGAACGCACTTTGCTTAATATAGACAACCTGATGATTAATCAGGTTGTCTATAGTGTATATAGCTGACTCACACGAAGGCAAGATAATAACGCATGTGATTAACAGATTTACGATGATACATTTTTTTTTAAAGAATCATATGTAGGCTGTCTCTATTCCTGTTACATTACCTTAACAAAAGTAGAAAGCCATCTTGTATCATGTCTCGATAAAAATATGGTTACCATGGTATTGCCATCACTGAAATCATTCACGGCTCGATATAAACAGGGCATTAAAGGGCAGTGACATGATTGAGAGAATTGATAAAAATGCCCCAGAAAGAAATGAGTTAAAGTGTGTACCAATATACCGTATACACTGGCTAGAATATGTATTCAGGGTGTTGGAAGGATTTGTCTTGAATTTGTTTACGCGAGGAGAAACGAGCATTAATTTGCCAGTATTAAATTAATCACCGGCCCTGATAAAAAGCTACAAAACAAAGTTCATTGTCACTTCATTTTCTGATAATTGCATACAAGAAAGAGGAAATGTGTGAGTTTGATATTTTCACAGCATAAATTTCAATTCTGCACTCTAAAAACGGAAATGTTATTTCAACATTTAAAAGGGCCGAGGAGTGACCACACCTTACAACACTATTATGTTATAGCCAAACTTTTATCCAGATTTAACATTTAAGGTGTCCCAATTCAGCTGGCTAAAAGGTTAAATACAACATTTCTGTGATCACTCCTCGGCCCTTTTGAATGTTGAGATACCATTTCAGTTTTTAGAGTGTGATTCTGAGAGCATTGTTCTCTTAATTGAGGACAACATCCATTAGTGCAATTTCTCTTTAATGAGAAAGAACCAAACATCAAAACTGTGTCTTCAAAATGCCGTCTGTAGATGCAATAGTCTCGCTTATGTCGGTTACTGATGCAAAGTGCTTTTACAACTGACAATAATGTCAATTGCAGGGAATTGGCGGCTATAATAGAACACACCTACAGACGGTCACTGTATATATCCACGTTTACAGCGTGCACCTCATCGCGTTATTGATCTCGGCCGCCGCGAACGCCGTATCGAACAAACCCCGTAATAAATTGTGACGTCAGATTGAGTCGCCTGCTAATTTTAGCAGCCGGGTTTGTGCAGTTGGGCAATGTTATCCTCTCTAATGCTCTCAAGGAGAGTGAGCGAATACAATTTGTGACGTATTTTGTAAGACATCTCAAGACACCGTTATTCAGACAAATACCATGGGTCAAGTTTATATAGTCCCTGCGCGGCTGACAAACGTATGAAAGACAGGAAATATGATCGCTCAAAACAGGTTAATGTGGACTGCATATCGTCGCTATGGCGACAAAATCTCATAGCTCATTTTTTGTTCATGAATAGGACTGTTAATAATGTAACTTGAAGCCAGGCAGCTACATTAATTTTTCTTCTGCCGAAACCTCAAAGTTAAATCTTGAAAGATAACTCCACTGTGAGAAGTAAAAAGATATAAATCAGTGTCAAAGCAACGGTTTTGTGGCTCCGCTGAGCATATAACATTGTTATATACGAGATTTTGTGATCTCAGCAACGAGACATGTATGAAAATGTATTTATGGTTTGAGTTTGCCCAATTTTAAAATGATTTTGATTTATTATTTTGTTTATTTTCTCTTTTAAGTTTCTTTGGACAACTTTTCATTACGTTAATTAGACAATTATATTTCCCGTACTAATTATTAATGGCGACACGTTGTTCCTTAAATTTGAACTTTTTAAAATGCCATTTTGATTATTGTCAACTGTAACGCAGATCAAGCAAACAACAATAACTACTTACTTCGAGTAAATGAAATTATTTTTTTTTAGTTCGGGAAACGTAATAGGCCTATTTACAAAGATGATAATAGTTGAAAATCCAGGTTTTTTCATGAAGGAGTATACGACGAGTAGTTTTTGCTACAACGATAAAATATCACGAATGTAGATTAAAGTTAACCTACGATGTGGTCCCTGCAGAAATCTAAGCTCTGTCGTCAATCGTAAAAAAAGCATAGCAATATCAGTGCAAATACATATAGATTACAAGTTTAGTCCCACTCTTTGGGTGTACCGTTTGCATACGTCATTTCATAATTAATGCGTATACATATAGCTGCAAACTGTTTTTCTCTTTTAAGAAAATTGTGTTTCCTTCAAAGTGGGAGTCTCGAACATTACCTTACTCTTGACATAAAGCATTTCGTCCATTATTCTAATTTCACTTCATCGTGACATTGAAAAAAAAATGGATTTCATTGTCAAAGTTTCTTGCTTTCCCTATACTGGAGGCGTTCGATAGCACAAATTGAACAGTCACTTCATTCAAATCATAAATTATTATAGACATATGTCGCTAAATATTTGATATCACGTAGCACCTTTAAATAATCATATCAATCGCCCCACCAGAATAATGTCATTTTCTCAACCTCATTAATATGCCTCCCGTGAGCTGTGTATTGAATCCAACGGGTGCGACGATGCACGCATAATTTGCACATTTCATCTCGCCGGCTGCATATACAGTGAGACATGATATAACCCTACATCTCAGAAGAACCGAACGGAATCAAATTGGATACGGGATAATGAACACTAGAAAATCCTTCAGCTCTAGAATTGGCATTATCGATTAGTTTCTCCGGTTCACTTCGATCAGATACACCCAGTATATACGTCAACACGGGGCCTATGTGTTGTGATACTATCTGATGACTAATAATATGAATTTGTTGAGGAGAGGTGATATAGTAACACCGTGTCATCCACGATTGCGTACATATAATTGTGTAGCAACTTTGTGTCAATTTTGATACCGCATGTAGACTATCTGCAACTCACCACCGGCACTTTAATCGAACTACGGTTTTTAACAGTCGACTGTAAAAAAAAATGTCACTGTTACTTCTACATCATTATGTCTTTATATGTCTTTATGACTCGCGTATGTCCGCTTTCTATGTCTTGTCTTGTCTTGATTTCTGGTATTTCATTTTCATTTAATTTCATTTTATTTCCATTTCCAAATACATAACAAAAATATAACAAAATGCAAGGAAAAGCTTTAAATGATACAAAAATACAATGAGTGAATATACTGTCGACAACAATACGTAGTTCCTTTATCATACTAGTAATTAAATTTGCTTTTAATTTCTGATAATGCAATTAACATAATTTGTTAATTGTATGTACAATTATCCTCCACATTTTCCAAGGGGGAATATAATATAAAACCATGATACGTATAACGATAATGACAATTGTGATAATAACATCAGCAGCAGCAGCAACAACAACAACAACAACAACAACAACAACAACAAAAATAGGCTAACAATAATAATAATAATAATAATATTACTATTATTTTTATTATTATTATAATAATGATAATCATAATGATAATGATAATGATAATAATAATATTAATATGATAGCAGCAGCAAAAGCAACACTTAGATAAGGCGGTGACTAAAAGTGAAAGGAGAATTAGAAACATGAAATTACGCACTCTCCGCCGTAACTGGGGAGCTTTCTACGCGAATGAGTAAATAACTACGCTAATTTTATTTACTCAAGATGGTTGACTGTGCCATCACTTTGGGCAGTTGATTACAATGCAAATATCGCAAGAGGGAAAGAAATAGGCTTACAACGGTTTAAGGATCGCCGACTAATTAACTCTCAACTATATGGCTGTCTCTCGATCGTGTGGCGATGGTATTGCTTTTTATGTGTTTATTTTGCCAGAGTATGTGTTATTGCATTTCTTGCGCGCTTAAATAGGTACAAAAGAATAGGAGCAAATTATTGAGATCTGCATTATCCACACGATGCATGCATTGTTGCAGGCTCGTAGCCAGGATTTCTAATGAGGGGATGCGTATTATTAAAATGTGCACCACAAAACGACATGACTGCACCAAAATGCCCACATTAATTGCAGCAGATAATTCCAAAGTAAAAATATACAATTCCATGTCAAGTTGGAAGACTGTCTTTGTATTTTACTGACATATTTTGTTTGCACAGTTGAAATAATTATATAGGGCTAAGTTTGGGAGCAAGTGAAGCGAGCGAGCTGTTTGGGCGAAATTTTTAATTGGGTGCTATCGGCCCACCGCCGCGGTGCACCGGTGCGCCGAGAAGACAATCAGTTCCATATTTTTAATTCGAATGACAAACCTCACTGAAGTTCCAATGATATTCATCGTAAGATAAATACACATTGAACCTACTAAATGAGTCAAAGGTTAGCGACATGATTGGGAACACTCGAAAATGCCTCAAAAACCAAATTAGTTGAAATATATACCAACTATACACTAGCAGGAGTGGATCTCCCACCTGGGAGGATTTGTCTGTAATTTGTTTACTTAAGGAGAATCAAGCATAAACTTAGGAGTATCTTAATTTTATCTGGAGACGATAGAAATAAGCCCCATAGAGAGCCATACGGCAGATTTCCGTGCTACGAGTGATATTGACATTGTTTCTTTTAGAATGAGTCAACGTTTGACTACAAGATTTTCACAGGAGAATCCTTGCATAGTTTACTTGATTCTAGAGTAGTTTCAGCCCAAGTTGAGGACTACCCCAAATCATGTAATTTACCTTTAACGAAAGCATTTGGAATTTTACAAGAAATCGTACATTTTTTAAGGTATATACTTAAAGCTACACAGCAGTCCAGTCTCTGGTTAACACATGTAGATTTTTAGTCCAGCACCAAAAGTGTTAGATGAGTCGCTGTATTGGACGATTGTATAGCTGTGTGTTTGTTTTTCAGGAGGTGGGGGGGGGGAGGGGGCAATTATACATCCCCCTTAGCTTGGTTGCAGTAATATGTCATTAAATTCACCACTTTCTCTATGCCTTTCCATTCTGTTACAGACCGCCGAGATGGGTTTCCGCTCCAATCTTGAGGGCCTAGTCCGTCGTCTGGTGCGAGTCAAGTCCCTCGATGTCGTCGGCCCTGGCGACGGGACGGACGGCGAGGGTGGTAGCATGCCGGGAAGGCTCCGGAAGTGTCTGTCGACCCTTGACCTTGTGTCGTTAGGCGTGGGTAGCTGCATGGGAACCGGGATGTACGTGGTGTCGGGAATGGTTGCCAGGGAGATGGCGGGTCCAGGTGTCATCCTCTCGTTTACAATAGCAGCCATCGCTTCTATCCTTTCGGGTATGTAATTATGTTCGAGATGTTGTCCATTTCAGGCTTTCAAATGGCCCTACTTTTCCTACTTTTTAAACTTTTTCTCAAATGGTTCTACTTTTTGCTGAAATTCCTACTTTTCTCTTCTTTTTTGTCAAAATTCCGCAAAAAAGTGTGATTCTTCTTTGTGAAAAGGAAACAAATGACACAGATTCTGGATGTGATGCTTGACATCTTTTACAAACATTTCTGGTGAGTATCAACGAAAATGACTCCCCCCCCCACCAAACAAACACACACACACACACACACACACACACACACACACACACACACACACACACACACACACACACACACACACACACACACACACACACACACACACACACACACACACACACACTTGTCCTATACTATTCCCTACTTTTTACCATGTTTTTCCTCTCATGTCCTACGTTTAAAAACCTCCCCCTCCCTCCGTTGGATTTGACCTTGGAAATCTTGCCTTATGGAACAAACACAGAGTTGACTATATGATAATGTCCCAATTCCACGTAGTAACTATCTGAAACTATGTGAAATTGGGACATTTTCATATATAGACCACACAGTGTTTTCAAATTAGGGTTGTCCCCGTCGGTCACCCCCTCCCCACAAGGGCGTAGGCTGGTTTGGGCACGGGGAGGTGCACATCTTGGGGAGGTGGAACTAAAGTGACATAGGGAGGTGCACATCTTAGGGAGGTGAAACTAAAGTTGAGTAAATCATTCGTTGAAAGCAGAAAAGGTGGTGCAAATTTCGTTTTGCTTGCCAGGGGCAAGGGGGGGGGTGCACGTGCACCCAGTGCAACCCCCCCCCCAGCCTACACCCTTGCCCCACTCACTTTTTTGGCTTTTTGCTTCGCTGGTTGGACGTGAACGGACGTAATTTGGAAGCGGATGAACACCCCCCACACCTTTTAAAAATTCTGCGAACGCCTATGATTATATCCATATCGTAGTATATTTGAAAACCAATGTTGTGGTATCATCCTATCCCATTCGTTTAGTATTTCCCAGTGTGTTTAGTTTAATACCGGTATCTACCGGATATTTTTCGCCCATTAGGGAAATGTACCAAACCTAGTTTGAATGTGTCTGAACCTGTATCGAATGAATCATATTACAATGGATGCATAGAAAACACCACTTCAATTATATTTCACCTTGCTACATCTAGTATCAGCCTCAGTTCCATATAGTCACGGCTGCTCGCTATGATGTCCGTTGCCAATTTAATAACCCGAGTTGACGTCAATGCTGATGCTCGTGTCATATATTTTAATTATTTCTTCAAGCATGTTTATTCATATAATAAAACGGTGGCTCAACATATTAGCCGCACTATAACTGCTCGGTAGCCGAGGCTGGCTGACCGGGAACGGCTTTATTTGCTGTTTCATTGGAAGAGGCTCAACGTGCCCGGCAAGTTAGATCACCTGAATGCAGTCGATAAATTTAATGAGTGGTCGAGTAGATAGATTGAACATGGGAAAATGACCATACATGTATAAGAGCAGATCGCTGCAGGATGGTCTTACAAAGGTATGCTTTTCACGTAGTTCGGGTTGTATAATCGTACTTGTTCCAATTCATTTCACTATTAAAACCATAAAATACAATACATTATAATTAAAGGGGAATGAAACCCAGACATCTTACTGAATTCAGAGAGAACAGAACAATACAAGATGGAAAATAGTGAAAGTTTCAGAAAATTTGGTTGAACAGTTCAAGAGTTATGATTGTTCAAAGTTTATTTTAATCCTTGTTATGGAGCATTCTTAAATTGGCAACTCTACCCATTTTTCAGATGAAAGTGTGGAGAACTTCCCATTGGATTTGTACACAAGTTTTCAATAATTTGCAGTTTTCTGAAGTGTCAGTTGAGAAAGTATCTAAATTCTTTCAGAAAAACATGTAGAATCCTTTTTGCCAGGACAAACTTGCACAACAAGCAAAAGCAAATCAGATATTTGATAAAAAGTGAGAATAAGTGAAAATTTGTATACAAAACCAATAGAGAATTCTCCACACTTTCATCTAAAAAGCTGGCAGAGTTGCCAATTTAACAATCCTCCGTAACAAGGATCAAATAAACTTTGAACACATATAACTCTTGAACCGTTCAACCAAATTTGTTCAAACTTTCACTAATTTCCTTCTTGTATTGTTCTGTAATCTCTGAATGCAGAAATGTGTCTGGGTTTCATTCTACTCTAACAAACATAATGTTAACAAACATAAGCTATCCGAGACACCCCATGAAATATTATTCATCTTTTCCTGGTCATAAGTCCAAAAGAAATTAAAGCGCAATGGCATGATTGGGAGCACTTGAAAGTGCCTCGTGAACTGAATGAGTTGAAACAGATATGTATAGCAATGTATACACTGACTAGAATGTATATCTCGACTGGAAATGTTGGTCTTGTATTCGTTTATTTGAGGAGAAATAAGCACGAATATACACTCTTAAAAATTCCGGGTCAATCTGACCCGGAGAAAGGATCCGTTGGGGGCACATCCGGAAAAGGGTCAATTTTAACCAAATTCCGGGTGAAGGTTGACCAAAATATGAGTCAAACTGACTTGGATTTTGGTCAAAATTGACCCGGAATGTGGTTAAACCTGACCCTTTCCGGGTGTGCTCCCAACGGATCCTTTCTCCGAGTCAGACTGACCCGGAATTTTTAAGAGTGTACCTGCATTGGATTGAAGCTACACAACACATTTGAACATCATGTCGTATATTGATGGTAATTATGTAAAAAAAAAGACTACGTTTGACCACAAAAATTATCAGCAGAATCGTCGCATGGTTTTCTTGATTCTAGTTTATCCTAATTGGAGACTGCTTTCAATCATTCCCTTTAACGTAAAGCGACTGAAAGAGTGGAAGGGCTATCAAATTCTCGTTATCAATCACCAATGAACATATTAAAGGGAAAGGGGAATTCAAGATCGGAAGTAGTCCTCAATTTATGACACAATCCTCTCAGAATCAAGTATTCTGTTCAAAGTTTCTGCTGTGAAATTTTCGTAGTCATACATGTCCTCTTTATTGTGGAATTATTTATCAGTAATAATGTGACGGTGAAGTTTTATGTGTAGCTTTCCATGAGATTAATTTCTGTCAGGACCGGAGATTAATTCAGCATTAGTAAATCAATGATTGGTTCTCTGTAAGCATTCAATATTCAAATATTCCAGACAAATTATTCCAGCATGAATATACACTCTATCCCGTGTATATATTGGTATATGTTGCAACTCATTTGGTTTGCGAGGCATTTTTTTTTGTTCTCCCTAGCATGCCATTGCCCTTTAACACTGCTTGGACAAATTTACCTTTAAAAAAATGTGGAATTCGTTACCAAGGATACCACAGAGAATCATTATCATAAACAAACACTGAAAACATATCGACTAGGAGAGATGTCACGCTATAACGTCTTTGATTTCAACGTCGCAGGGCCCGAATTGAACTCGAGCGAGTACACCGCGGCATTTCATCGGCGGATGGGATGCGGCCGCATCTTCGCTGACGCCATTTGAATAATAATGTGAGTGGGCTGCAATTAGATTAGGACCCAGGATAAATGCGGTGCGACAAGCGAACATCGGAAACCGCACCGTCACGTGTCTGGAGTGTAGTAAGACGGTGTTTACCGCAGCTCTCGGCCAATGGCCTTAAATCGTGGTTGGGGTTCATGTCTTGCGATAGGTAGGTTTGAATGTGAAGTAATCACATGATTTATATTGAGTGTGTTTGAATATCTGAAAATATTGAGCTGCTAATTTGGCAATCGCCTGCGAGGGATTAATGATTATCTTTTACTCCATTATACCGTAAAGTACCTGATCATAACGGGGAAAGTATGTTAAATAGATAAAAAAAAATAGATAAATCAATTAATTAATAGATAAATATATAGAATTTCAGCACATCAGTACATTTATTTAATCTAAAGTGTTGAATATAATTAAACGATCAATTAATCAATCAATCATTTATCAACAGAGTATGTGGTTTTCATCCGTAAGGAATATGACGTTCATTGAAAGTTTTTCGATTGATTACCTATCAATGAAATGACATTGCTTTTGACAATTTAAGAGAAACGTCCCGAATAAAAAGGTCAGCTCGTAGAGAAGAAGGGGAAGTTGAAGAGGTAGGAGAAGAAGAAGGAGAAGGAGAAGAAGGAGAAGAAGAAGAAGAAGAAGAAGAAGAAGAAGAAGAAGAGGAAGAAGAAGAGAAGGAAGAAGAGGAAGAAGAAGAAGAAGAAGAAGAAGAAGAGGAAGAAGAAGAGAAGGAAGAAGAGGAAGAAGAAGAAGAGGAAGAAGAAGAAGAAGAAGAAGAGGAAGAAGAAGAAGAGAAGGAAAATGATATTACGATGAGAAAAAATAAAGGAGGAGAAGAAGAAGGAAGAGCAGAAGAAGAAGAAGACGAAGAAGAAGAAGAAGAAGGAAAAGAAAAAGAAGAAAGAAAAAGAAGAACAAGAAAGAGAAGATGATAAAACAAAAGGAAGAAAAAGAAGAAGAAGGAAAAGTGGGAGGGTGGGAAGAAGAAGCAGTAGAAGAAAGAGAACAATAAGGGAAAAAAGTAGAGGAAAACAAGTCTAGGGAAAAGACGAAGAAGGAAGAGGGGATGAGAAAAAGAATATAACACTTCTAGGATAACATGATCCTCCTCAAAAGAGCCCACCCCCCCCCCCAAAAAAAAATATGAAAAAAGGATATCTAAATAAGCCACTAGAATTTCACGTCTCGTGAGTAAACAGACTATAATCACTCACCGTGGCTGAAATCGAGTTCAGAAAATCTACCCAAGGTAGAACCTTGAGTGACAATGCCACGATGAATTGAGGTAATCGGGCGAAAAAGCAACTCGATCTACGAAGATGGGACTCGAGGCGGCCATGATGGATTGAAAGAGGCTGTCTGTGCTATCACGAGACGCTCTATAGCCATCAGAGGTAACGTGGCTCACGCATATATAATGTACCTGATTATGCGCAACTGATATTGCACGTGCTCGACGACAGTGGCGTAGCCAGGATTTGATCTTAGGGGGCGGAATATGTGAGGGAGTGGAGCGAGCGAAGGGGAGGGTTTGGGGTGTCCCCCTCCACGATGAGAGGTTTTTGCATTTTGATGCTGTTAATCGTGTAATTTGGAGCATGTTTTTGGCATGTTTTATCGACTTAAAACCGTCCTACTAATTAAGTTAATGTAGTATATTGCTGTAGATATTTCAACAGGAAGAAAAAGAAAAAGAAATCATTGCTATAAAGAAAACTGAGTCGATTAGCACGAATTTACATAATCTAATAGAAGAAAATCAAGAAATGAAGGCGGAGGCTTCACATCACTCTTTTTGACCGTCCAAATCTCGGGGGGGGGGGATAGACCGCCCCCATCGCCCCCTGGCTACGCCACTGCTCGACGATGCTAATACGGAAAATGTAGGTTATAACGTTATTTCAGTAACACAATCATCAACTGCAATAAAAAAGTAAACAGTGGCTTATGATATTAACAAGCTACATTTGCTTCACCTTAACTTCCCCCATTTATCGCATTTAAATTTAATAATAATAAAAATGAAATATGTTTGTATAGTTCATAACACATATGCATAATTGCATGTCTCTAATCGCTCTCTAGAACAGAGATCCAAAGGAGTGGAAATAATGCAATTGTGAAACTTTACAAAGTGCTACACGATTTTTTTTCTTCAAATGATTTCTTAACTTTTAGTATGTTTTACATTCCTAAGATATTCCGGCCAGTTATTCCATAAAACAGCGGCTGCATATGAAGTGTAGTAATATTGTATCATAGCATTAAATTTCAAAAGCATATGTCATCTAAATATTTGTGTATGTGTATGTTGTATAAACTGTTGAAAAAAATCTGGAAAAGCATACTGTACTGTAGTTATATTCTGTGTATATTATTACATGTTTCTGTATGTCATTTGTGTCGTAATATGAAAATAATGTTGTGGTTGGATCTGAAAATGCAATGAAACGAAAATGAATGAAATAAAATGAAATAAATGAAGAAGCTCAACCGTTTTGTTAACGTGTACTTCAGCTAATTTGTTAATTTTACTTTTGGATATTTACAGTTGAGAGCAGAATTCATTTTAACATTTATATAACAATTTTCTTAAATACAAAAACATACAGCATTGCACTGTCTTGGTGCAATTGTCTGTGTCCAGTTGAATAAAAGAAGAAAGTCTAGCCTCCTACCCACCAGACACGTCCTCCCTATAATTATCTCATCCATTTTGGTCTGACATTACAGTCAGCAGTGGCTCATCTAGGAAGTAATTATCGGCGCAAGCCTATTGGCAGTTTATTGCTCTACAGGAGAATTCACGCGATACCACAGACGTGTTATACGTCCCGCGGATTTGACCCAATTCGGGTTAAAGCGACGAAATTTGAGAAATCCAATGTGACCTGTTAAACTTGATACATTATTGGCTCATCCGGCGCGTGACATTTTCGCTTTCCCGGGACCTTGAATTCAGTGCATATGAATTGTGAAGTGAGTTTATTAGGAAGGTGCAGCTTCTCTGATCAGAAGTAGCATATGGATTCGTATGAAGGCTTCCAGGATTTGTAAAAAATGATTTGATGAGTAAACTACATTATCTTAACTACATTATTTTAAAGGAGAAAATTCTTTCCATGTACATTTCACAGCAATGGCCTACAAAACATAAACTAAAGTCACATTTTTAGAAATAAAATACCAGCTACCTTTAAGAACTGAAAATAATATCCATGACATTTCATATTCAGAATAAACGACCATAGTGTTTGTAATAATAAAATGTGCAGGGACTCAAATAAATTTGTAAATGTTCAATATCACTGAATGGACATTTCCTGTGGTCCAATGTCAAATCACTTACTAAAGCGAAAGAAGGGCTGTCTGCATTTATAATTTCAAAATTACATTATTAAACTATATATTTCAAATGTATTACACACACACACACACACACACACACACACACACACACACACACACACACACACACACACACACACACACACACACACACACACACACACACACACACACACACACACACACACACACACACACACGCACACACACACACACACACACACACACACACACACATACACACACACACACCCACACACACACACACACACAACAACACACGACACACGCTGTTGTGTGTGTGTGTGTGTGTGTGTGTGTGTGTGTGTGTGTCTGTCTGTCTGTCTGTGACTATCCGTAGTAGAACTTGGAATCCCGGTAGAGTTTTTGACATCCTTAAAATGTAGAGGTCAATTTTTATATATATATAAACTTGGGAGAAGTAATAAACAAACATTATAAAAGACGCCATTCTTCCCTGGAATATCGACGAGGTTTTTTTACATCCCAGAATCACGTCTTTCCGCAAGACATTATCCCCGGGCACACTGAGCGCAGGCGGATGCACGATAGGGCCAGTTGAATAAGTCACCAGCTGCTCATGATTGCCGCATAATGAAGACCCTTAACGCAACCCCAGTTTCCGCCACGACGCCGCGGTGGCGTTTCGTCTTTCTCTCCTGCAATATGCTGATCGATCTTAAGTAGAAGGTTTATAGGCATGTGGATCGGTTCTACAAACTGTGTGCACCAAGCTATCGCGAACACCGAATAATAACAGGATGAAATCCAATACCCCAAGTGTGCGCTGCAAGTAGCATGAATAATTGCGGCTGAATTGGGATCTCAACGTTTCCATTTTGTTTGGTTTGGTTTTACCTTTCATCAAACCACGGCCAAACAATCGTTTTACCGTTTTGCTATCGTCATTAGTAATATGCTGGTCACTTCGCGGGGAAATGCTTGTGTAAGCTGGATTTTTCAATTGCATTAGCTAACTTAAGCCAGAATGGTTTAAACCTACACCTGAGAATATATGTGGCTCCTATATGTCGTTGGAAACAACCACATTCGAGTACTTTATGAGAGGGTGATTAAGACATCGAGAACAAAGAGAAACAAAGGGTGATGCATCAACAGTGATTCTACACACATTGGAGAAATGAAGTATTGTATTGAAAGAAATGTGTACAAAATAATTAGTGTTTCAAATGAAACATAAATTGTGCTATTCCGTTCAGAAATTATACATAATTTGCTTCAAAATTACAAGAAAATTTCTTTCAAAGTGTACACACGTAAAACAAGGTTCAGATAGATAATGGAAATGACTGCATTGATGATTATAACGTGACAAGGTTGGTGAGGATCACAACCACAATCTTGTGACCACGCCTTAACTATGGACACAAGATGATTTACTTGATTAGAAATACGGGCGACGTTACATAGGCAAACTAAACGAATACCCTCTGAACAACTACTCCCAGAAAATTACCACCCAATCACCCCCCCCCCCCCACAACAACTGTCCCGGGTGGAGGTACCCTGCCAGACAACTAGTCCCTAGGACAATTATCTGCCTAGGGCAACTATCCAGGACAATATTTTCCAGAAGAATTACCGCTTAGAGCAATTACCTAGGGACAGTTGTCATAGGGGTGTTGTATTGGGGTAGTTGCAGGGGGGGGGGGGGTGAAAGTCTAATATTTCTTACTGCATGAATTCTACCATAATTACGTTTAAGCAGGGCGACACGTCTCCCCAATAGCGAGTATCCCATTTTGCATAACAATTACATGGATGTATCATAATTAATGACAGTTATTGGTCTCAGGGCTATTCATGCATTGCTATATCCTAATAAGTACGAAATCACATGCTATGTACGAGAAATGCGCTATCCATTCAAGCTGGATTATTTTACTTATTCTTTGTTTAATGCTTCAGGGAGT
>JZLH01S0332898.1:0-17694 GCA_001188425.1 Eucidaris tribuloides | reverse complement strand
ATTAAGACAACGTTCAGCCAGAGATATACTCCAGTGGCTCAGTATGCGATTCGGATATTCTTCACGTTTGATCCGGAATTTTTGATTTTCGAATAGGTAATGCCTTTATCAATATTTCGGAATACAGGGGGGGGGGGGTGATGTATATCTAGCTTTACCTTCCAGACTTTTCTATTGAAGGCTCCATATGTTTTTTCCTGAACAAATACACAATGACAATTACAACTTAAATTTAGTTTCCTTTGCACTCGTGATACTGTAACATTCGGCAATTTCCGAATTTACTTGTTGCATATATATCTTGACAAGAAAGTAAGTCGATAATTTAGTTTATTACATCTCCCTTCCCCTGAGGGAATAAGTTGTTTAAAGATAACTTGGTCGTAACAGTTAAAGGAAGATTGTTACAAGTTTGGGAATAGGTGTATTTGATATGGTGGGTTGGGTTGGGGTGGCGGGTCGAAGCCAAGAAACGGCCGCAGACCCGGCGCAAACATACTAAAGAACTACACCGAACACAGAAATTATTGAATTTCAGCCTTTTACACATACTCCTACTGAAATATTGTTTTGATATGGCTTGTCTATAATTATCTGTTAAACATTATATGTTTATGAAAATTAAGGACTAACATTTCAAAAGTCTGTTTTAATTTTTCTAACATGTGGGGTCCAGCATTTAAATTTTTGCAAATGCAATTTTATAAAGTTGCTCTTTGCATTTCACTTCACACATGTGCAAAGCTTTGTTCGTTTTTTTCCAGTAGAGCGGCGTATTTGGTCCTTATAGCTTGCTTATGGACCAGTTGTGGACTTTACATCAGCGGGTATTTTATAGAATATATTTCCCAGCGAAGGATAACGTCCCAGTAACAAGACAATTATTACATATTTTTTTTATAACATATTAACATGACATGTCATAACATAAAACAAACATAGGCCTATTGTGCACCATGTACCACACGTACCGTATCGGATTCCCACGCATCATAGCCCCCAGGGCAGTGACACCGACCAATCAGGATTCGTGCAGCTGATACGCGTGGAAATTTCAAATGTTTGTTGATATGATCATGCGGGCAGCGTTGTCGTACTGTACCTTGTTCACGAAGAAAAATGACGTTTTCCTGGGAAATCGATGATATTGAAGCGTTACACCATATCATCAAACGAGAGTTAAAATGTTTGGGTATTCGCATTTCGAAGAAGAAAGACACATCAAGGATCCACCAATTTCATGTAAGCCCTTCTTTGGTCGACACAATTTCGTGCTGTGTGCGTGTGCGTGTGTATGCATTAGCGCAGTGTTTGTGCCGTACAGTCCCACCCGTTCATATTCACGTTTGATCTGCTGTACGTGAGACTTTGTCTTAGACTTAAGTGATCTATATAAACTTGCCCCTTTTCACTTTTGCGCGTAGATGATTCAATAACAGGCATCTCTACATGTTATAGAAATAAAATGTTGTTTGATTTTTGTCATTCAGTCATGTTTTTCATTCGATATTTCCCACATCAACAGTGTCAGTCGGGCCAGGATAGATGAGATGGTAATCCAAAAGTTCTGGACTGTTTCGTTGTTGCTTTCGTTGACAAGATTGGACAATTAAATCTAATGCACGTACTGTTATTGTTAAATGAGAAGCCAATAATAATATGGGTCAATAAGAGTCAGGGAAAGATGCCATTGGTCGTTAAACTACTGTTTCCAGTTATTACAAGTCCAGACCGGAATACTACAGGACCAATCCTATTCTTCCGTACCAGATGTGATGTGATGTGATGATGATAATAGTTAGGCAGAGACATGTATCCAAATACCACACCTACTGTGTATGTGGTCCTAAGCAGAGCTATAAGGACCACATACGCCCTCTACTGGAAAAAAACGAACAAAGTTTGCACTGTGTGAAGTGAATGCAAGAGCAACTTTATAAAATTGCATTTGCAAAATTTAAATGCTGGACCCACATGGTTAGGAAAAATTAAAACAGACTTTTGAAATGTTGAGTCCTTAATTTTCATAACATATAATGTTTAACAGATTTATAGACTAGCCATATCAAAACAATATTTCAGTAGAGTATTGTAAAAGGCTGAATTTCAGAGGAATTTTCTGTGCCAAACCTGCATAAGCTATGTGTAGGCCATCCATTACTTTGTACACAAAAGTATGGAGCTGTCCCCATGTGTGGGTAAAAGTGGCCTTGAATTTGGTATCAAAATATTAAAGGCAAAAGCTTATTTATACTTTGCTCCATCTTTTCCCACAAGGACTTTGATATAATGGACGTGTTCACACTGACTGAGAAAATACAAACAAACCTTCTCTGCCCCGTTATTTCCACAGTATGGTGATCAAGATGAGTCCAATTAGATCTACATGAAAAATATTTCAAACATGGGGAATCCCCCTGTACACTTTGTTTTTCTCATACCCAGCAGGATAAACTTTCGCTGGGCTCTCAAAGTACCCCTTGCCCTTTATTTGTGGTATTACTATTAGCCAATTAAGCTATATTATGGCCAATGTGAACAGGCACCGTGTGTGCTACATTTCTGTCCCGATCCCAGGGAAACGTGGAAGAAAAAGACCCTAAATTTATCTGGACATATCTTTTGATAGGAAGATTGGTTATTTATTTTTTTATTTATTGAGCTTTATTTTTAGCAGGGTTACCCCATCAGTAGTTGTTATTCTCGGGGGCCCTGCATCAACGATATAACATACATGTATAAAAACAAATAAAATATAATACAAAAAAATAAGAGAGACTATACACATTCATATAACATAGGTTCCTCATAGAATATCTAAAATATAACAAAACATACTATATAGCCCTTAATAGCTACTACTAGACTTCCCCTTTGGTCATTACAACGTTAAATTATTATTAATTAATAAACATCAGGTAAACATATATCGTGTAAACAAATGTAAACAAGCATTTGCTAACAAAAGGTAAGAACAAAAAAATTTTATGAAGTGACAGTTTTACATTTTGATATTTAAATCATTTTATATATTGTTGATATGCAACTGAATTATAGATTACATGACCGAAATGGAAGATTACTCCATAACACATCGGTCTACGTCAATGATTTATTATAGAAAATGGAAAAAGAGGGAAATTGGAAATTCAAAATGAGTACTGTTGTTCAGGTTAGAAATCCTGAAAGATAACTTAGTAAAAACGAGTTTAATTACGGATAAACAAACATGAAGGAAGATATACACTGAACAACTACAAAAAAGAAAAGAAAAAATACAACATGCCAAAAATTCACTATACATGTATAATTTGGTTATGTCTGTGTCCAATATGAAGTTGTGAAAGAAAAGGTTGGTTTCCAAATTTAAGACTTGCCTTCCTCAGGTACATCTTTACTAAAAAATGCAAACAAAATCAATCTGAAGGTACAAAAACTGCAAAAATTGACAATCTTTCAGACACCCTACTACTACTACTACTACTAGTAGGCAGGTCAGACACACAATTTTGAAAATGTCAAAATAAATAATTCCTTCCTACTGCAACATGTAGAGGAGAGAGAGACATTCAATAATCTGAAAAAAATTATCAAAAACGGCCCACCGGTTCTTGAGATATGGCAAAAAAAACGAAAATTATTAAAATGCTGCTTTCAGCCATTTTGACGAAAAACAGAAAATTGCTGATTTTTCACTTTTTTAAAGTAAAATAAAACAAAAAATCACATACTCTACATGAAAAAGAACATGACTCATTACTAGAACAGATGGAAATCTAACAATTGGAGAAAAAAGAATCACCATACGCCAATTCCTTTTTGTGCTATAAAGCATGAAAATAGGCCTCTTTTGACATTTTCGACCCATGGGACAAGGCAAATTCTTCATGAAAGGGTCAAAGGTCACCTCATTAATATGCAAAAATGCAATAGCTCTTTAATGGCTTGACCAATTTTCACCAAATTTGGTATGTGTAATGTGCTCCCATGGAGAATTTTTTTTTTGCATGTCAATGACTGGATAATTTATTCAAATATTCAAATTATCCTCATTAATATTCATTTGCACCTAATTAGGTATGCAAAAATCTCATATGAGGAGAATACATTGAGCATTCCTGACCAAATTTGGTATGAGTGTTAACTGATTAAGGACAAAAATAAATACTTAAGTTGAATGAGATATAATGACATGCAAATATGTAAATTAGCCTTATGAATAAACATATATGCACAGCCATGAGCTCATCAAACATGCAAGAAAGATCCAGTCAATATCTCAACAAATTCACATGGATATTTGTGCCACTGCTGGCTCAGATATTACTTACGAGAGTGCATTCCTGTTGGCAGGGATAGCATTCCATGGGGATTTTATAACTTTTGTACAGTAAAACCTTGTTATAAAAAGGTCATTGGGATCAGAGTTTAATATTTGTTTTATCAGGGCTAACATACAATGTAATACATGTACAAAGAGTTTGGACTAGAAAAATCATGTTACTATAATTAGATGAGAGTTTGTACTCTTTACAACAAGGTTTCACTTTACATGTATTTCTTTCACATTTTAATAGTTTTAAAGATTATATCTTACCTGAAAAAGTAGACTTTTTTCTGTCTTTACAGGACTGCCATCTCAGGGCAAAGGGCTTTTCTACATGTATCAACGCTTGTCAGGCATCTAGATGTACTGGCTTGGGGCATAGGGCATGACACCAGTTGTTCTTAAGTGACTATGTTGACGAGGCCCTTGTCTTGGTTGAGTCAGTATATAAGTCTTTGATAGGCATGTAAAAGGTAGAAGTTTGTGGGCATGATAAGTTCCAAACACCCATCTTCCCATTCTTTCTCCAAAGGGTAGCAGTACAGGTCTTCATACGGTGGATCATATGCTATGGTGTAAAACTTGTACTGCTGAATCAGCTTTTTGTCCTGCCGCTTGACAAGTTGTTCAAGGTCATCCTTAGTTGCTTCTCTGATGACGAGACCCTTGTACTCAACCATTTGGTGATTTGGTCGCTTCCTGGTTCCAAGAAAGTATGCAGAATTCGCCATTGAATAATTCAGTCAGATGGAAAAGGGCCCTTCCTTCTTCTCTTGGTTGGGGACATTTTTGCAAGGTACTTCTGTTTCAACTCATGTCTCAACTTCTCCTTGTCACAATGCTGAGAAGTGCCAGGTTGGGGCTCTATATCTCGCGTTTCCATGACTTGGCGGATGACTGTTTTCAAGTTAGCTGCAAGATCATTTATGGAAAGTTTCTTCCAATCTTCCCAGCCTTGGTAAGGTAGAATAAGTCCTTTGGGATTCCTCCCTTGCTGGTAGTTTTCCAGTGCTTTAATTGGACATGAAGACCCTGCTCAACGTCTTTAGGATTCAACTTTTCCATCATCTCGTCAACGTCAGTGGTAGTGCTACAGATCATACCACAAATGCTGATTGCATTGCAGGTGTTTTCTGCTGCCATCTTTGTTAAAGAACGCTGCTTAGCTTCCTTCCTGTCTCTACTTTTTTCAAGCGTTGAGCAGTCTGCTCCTTCAGGGCAGCACTCTTGCTCTGGTACATGTAGAGTTTGAGGTAGCTGGCACTTGAGATGAATTTCTCCCTTTTTGCAGGATCCATGGTATCTAGATAGTGCCGAGTCTTGTTGAGAGTCCAGAGCAGTATCCCCTCAAACGATACGGTGTTTGTCATTTGGTCATCTTTCTCTTCAGATAGTCAAGGCCTGCAAAAACTCTTTCTGCCGAAAGATTATCTTTAGGACATGTTGAGGTATCTGTCCTCAGCTGTGCATCTGCATTGTGAAATCTCCCACCAGGCAAGTGATCTTCTAATTGTCTGGAGATACACACAAACATGTTGTGGAGCACAATGGACAGAGCTTGCTTGGTGAGATGCTCAACATCTTCTGTAGTTGTCTGGTAGAGAGATATGTGCATCTCATTTTTCTTTGGGGGAAATTCCTTGAAAAGGAGACAACTGTCGTTGAGGAGCGGAGTGGGATCGTTCATCCATTCAGCTATTTTGTTGTGCAGGCGCGTGTAGTAGACATCGGTGTCCATCACATGTATGTCACTCTCCACCATTTTCATGACAGGAAGAGAGATATGCTGGCCAATTATACCCATAGCAGGAATTACATCATCTTTTGAATCCTCTTTCAGACATTTGATGAACATATTCTCTTCCCGTTTTGGGTCAAGCGATGCACACAACTCATGAAAGTGTTCTGTATGATAGATCACTGCAGCACTGTTGTGAAAAGGCACATGGAATCTGTTACCACGGTATGCCACAAGCTGTGAAGATGGGACAATGGCCTTGAATTCCTCCACCATACCAGACTGTTGGGTCACAATCAGGGCCAAGAAGATTACAGAAGCTTCTTACAGTGAGAAGAGATGCAGACTCGCCCTTTTGCCTTGTCCACAGCAATTTCTTTTCCCTGCCAAGTTTTCTGTTACAGCTTTCAATCTTTTCCCACTCAATTAGGGCTGCAGATGCATATTCCTGGAGGTTTAGTACAAGATGTTTGCCGCAGTAAAGATCGTTGATGGTAGCTAACTGCTGCTTTGATTCTTCATCAATGTCAGCCCAGTTCTCAGTTACCTTGGGTAGTATTGATGCACGGAATTTCTCCAGCTTTTGGATGTAGCATTTGTTCACTACACACCTATCCGTCATGGTAAGCAGTGTCCATGCTTGATTATGATCTGCTGTAAGGTTGAGTGAAAGGAACTCATTAAGCGTTTCTTCTGTTTCCTGGAGAAGTGTGTCAGCACTTTCTGAGCTGATATCATGAAGACACATTCCAACCGTTCCGGAATCAGTTGAGGCCAGGAATGTGGTGTACCCCATTCTCTTTTTGGAGGTGCCATCAACATGTAAGGTCAGTGGATCGTCAGAAGTTGCCATCTTGTTTCTTGCAGCCTCCTTGTTTAACATTGCCTGCTCTACTGCAAGATACCGGATGAGAGTTGGCTTAGGCAAACGGGTGACACTCATCTTTCCCACATCTCTAAGAATGATCCGAATGATGTCCGCCACATTCCGACTTGACACACCTCTTGCCAGTAGCTCATAGCAAGTCAACCGGATGTCAGCTGTATACTTGCCATTTTCAAATGAAAATACTTCCCTATCATTCATAATCTCGTCAAGTTGACATCTCAGATCTTTGTTTTCTAGTTCAAGTTGCCTAACTTACTTCTTCAGATTAGTCTTTGATGATTTCATTTTGTCTGCTGTCACCATGAAATACCTCCTAGAGTCTCCTTTGCCCTTCTTCTCCTTCTGCAAGGCTTTTACCTTGTCTTCAAGAAGATGAACTTTCTCTCACAATTCCTGATTGGCCGTGGCTTGTACCTTCAGCTCGTTTTCTCTCCGCTGTAATTTCCGCATTATAATTTCTTATTATCTCCAAGGAGGCGCCAGTTTCTTTGTTCCAAATCCTTACACAGCTACGAACACTAGCACTTGCCGCTTGCCGCGGGGCAAAGTAAAATTTCATGTGGGGCATAGCTAAAACTCAAAAATGTTAATTTTACTTGCCCGACCTGGCCAAGTAAAATTTGATACATGAAATGAGCAAAATATGTCGATAAACAACAAAAATATGTGTAAATTTCGTGTTCAGGTCTATTTCAACATTATTTTGTTCATTGTATTTAATTTTATGACTCAACTTCATAAATCACACCTATTGCAACCCCCAGAATTAAAATAACAAATGTCCAATGCTATAAACAGCCTTATTGTTTAAATTTAGTGAGAAATCATTTTTAATGTTTTTGTTTATTGTTTATCGGGCTAGTAAATCTTTCATTTGGGCAAGTAAAAATCTGAAAGTGATAATTTCACTTGCCCGACGGGCTAGCTGCCAAAAAAGTTAGTGTGGAGCCCTGCCTTACACACCAGTGCCCTTAGTGGTAAGGGGTAATACTAATAATGCATTTATTGCATTACGTGTACATGTATTAACCCTTTTTGATTTGTAATATGGGTGAGTTTCATTCAATATAGTGATCATGCAATCTGCGCCTTGTATGCACTGACCAGCATGGAGGTAGAAAGGAGACATTTCCACCTCCATGTACTGACACAGTGACTCCACAAGGAGGCCTAGAAAACTGGATCGGTCAGGATTTTGCTATATGTTAAACAAAATAAGTTGCCATGCATCCAGTTTCATTTGTTGACTTTGTCAATAATAGATTTTGTCTACATTAATGGACAAAAATACTTTTAATTTCCAACCACAAATGCAGAAAATATAATTGACTAATTAGATAAGATATATAATAGGCTAAATATAAATTTATACAGTATAATTGGCTAATTATTGAATTATTTGATTCACTTGTATACTCCGTGATTTTAACTGTACATTGACCAACCTTCAAATTTACATTGCTGAACATCATTGTCATAATAATTATAATAATAATTAGTAGTAGTAGTAGTAGTAGTAGTAGTAGTAGTAGTAGTATTATATTAGTATCATTATTATTATTATCATTCTTCTTCTTTTTCTTTTTCTTCAACCAGATTTCAGTTAATGTTTTCCATCCAAATGTTGTATTCTAACCAGAATGGTTAACCCACATCTCACGATCAATGAGGACTTTTGTAATTTTGCATTTTTCTTTTCTTCTTTTTTTTTTATTTCTCAAGACAGAGTTCAGTTTTTGCACACTAAGCTAATTCTGTGTCAGCCCAACCATGTACAAGAGGAATAGATCACCGGTGCCCCATATTTCAAGAAGAAAACATCTTGCGAGTGGTGTTCCTTTCTCTCACACTAATTCAGATGTTGTCATGGAAGATGAAATCACCTGTTCACAAGAAAGCGAAAATACACCAAGGTAAGAGTATTAAGTGCCGGGCGATATTTTGATAATATCAAAATTATTCCACGTTGAGATAATATCAAATACTCCATAATGATCTCATGATTATTTCAAAATATCACAGGAGGCATGATATGGCCCCAAAATATCACCAATTATGAAAACATAATGGGGTAAATGCATGCACTGCAGTGGGAGAGACCAAGAAATCCCCATAGCTTGAATATGCACACGAGTGCTACTGCCTGTAATCATATAGGTAAAAGTAGGGAGGTTGGAATAACAGAGAGACCTCCATGCTGTTCAGCTATCAAACTTGTGGTATCAAGAGCAGTAGTGCATTTGGTATAATTGTCACAAATGTAGCAACTCTGTCAACACACTGCCCACCAAAAATGTTATTTATAAACAATCAGCACTATGAATCTCCAGATCTAGTTACAAGAGGGTCTACAGAAAGCAACATTGTTTTGACTACGTTTTGATAACAGCCCTACAGGGTGTACTGTCAATTCAAGCCTAAAATAGATTTCTATTGTTCATCACAAATCTGTTTTTCAACTTAGGTGATATATTGTGTTATCAACGATGTCTTTTCCATGACAATCGAATGAGGTTTAGATCAAATTTCGCCACCTCTAGTAAGAGGAGGGTTGGTGATTTTTTTTTTTTATCTTTTGAAAATCTCAAAAATCTGATTTGTATTTATTTTTCTTTTCTTTTTAATACCAAAAAAAAATCAGTTTTGTGAAAAACAAGATTTTTTAATACCAAAAAAAAAAATCAGTTTTGTGAAAAACAAGATACACTTAATTTCAATTTGATTTTTATTTATTTATTTTTTGTTTCTATTTTATGATAATCAGTGCAGGAATTCATAGGGGAATATAAGTACACTGTTAAGATTACTATTTTCGTATTTGGGTAAAAAAAAAATTGATTTACAAAATATTTCAAAAATAGGATTTTAATTTGAAAAAAAAATAATTTAAACAATATTTCAAAAAATCAGATTAATTTTTTAAAATTTTTGTGTATTTCTTTAATTTTTTGTTTGTACTTTATGATAATCAGTGCAGGAATTCATAGGGGAATATAATTACACTGTTAAGATTACTATTTTCGTATTTGGGTGAAAAAAATTGATTCACAAAATATTTCAAAAATAGGGTTTTAATTTGAAAAAAAATAATTTAAACAATATTCAAAAATTCAGATTATTTTTTTTAAATTTTGTGTATTTCATTATTTTTTTGTTCAAATCAATATATTGTTTTCAAAAAATCAGTGATTTATATCACGATTTAAATTGATGATTTAAATCAGTTGATTTCAATCCACCATCTCTGGGTGAGAGTATAAAATAACAGTCAAGGACCACACATGGGGACAACTCTATACTTTTTTCATCCCAGAAAAAAACAGAACCATAAAACAAAGGCTTATTGTGTGGAAGCAGTGGGGCATATGATTCAAAAAAATATTCAAAATGAAGTTTGATTTATACTCTTTCAAACGATACATTAAGCAAATTTATTCATGCATATCTGAGTATCATGTATTTGAAAATTTAATGTCAAAAACCATTTGCTACACTTTTTGGCTTTGACACTGTACACACCATGTGTCCACCTCTTTCTCTACCTGATGTGTTCAGTGTCAAAGCCAAAAAGTGTAGCAAATGGTTTTGACATTAAATTTTCAAACATATGATACTCAGAGATTTGAAAGAGCATAAGTCAAAGTTTCTTTTAAACATGTGTTTTCAATAAATATTCCCTATTGCTTCCACACAATAAGCTTTTGTTTTAGGGTTCTGTTTTTTTCTGGGACGTACTGTAGAGCAGATAAGGTGAAAATTTTTAACCCATTGGAGAATGAGATATATTGGGCTGGGCTTTATGGAGAATGCATTTTATAATGAAATCAAAGGGTTAAAACTACTGGTTAACAGTTACCACAGTTTAAAAAATGTGAGTTACGTAATCCTCCATGCCAGCATAGGAAATAACCCAGGGCGACGGGCGATTTAGACCTTGGCAAAGCCCAAATCGCCCCCCAAAATCCCCCAAACCCAATTCTTTGGGGCGACCATTTCCTTCAGAATCACCCTCAGATTTGCTGTGAAAAATTTCTCATTTTCTTGTTATTATGGCATTGAAACAAAAATGAATTAAATGGTTGCTTTTATTGATGAAGCACCGGCCAAAACATCAGCAATCTTTCATTGCATACTTAATATTTTGATGTGCAACGAAAAAGTAGCCCCAGAGGTAGAAAAATAGCCCCCAAAATTAAAAAATAGCCCCAAGGCTCTAATGAAAATCGCCCTAACAAAATAAAAATTAATTCCTACCCTGCTCCATGCACTAAGTGTCTTTGATAAGGTCTAAAAATGATGCTCTGAAAAAATTGTACTGCAAAGTGATGGTTTAACTAGCGAAAATCTAATATGTCCTTGTCCATTTCTTCTTGTAGACTACTGTGTATAGGTCTGACCACTTTATACTTCCCGGAGTAATAAATCAGGGGGATTTTTATCCATGCATACCATGCCAGTGGCAGCATAACTTTCCAAATTTTCATATGCTAGAGTGTTTATTTGTCCATTTAAGCACTGTAATGTAGCTCAGATATATCAAAGCCTGGCAGTTTTTAACTGAAGTTCCACAATATTAAAGATTAGTGACATGATTGGGAACACTTGAAAATTCCTCAAGAACCAAATGAGTTAAAATATATACCAACTATACACCAGCTTGAAGGATTTGTCTCTGCATTGTTTACGTAAGGAGAAATAAGCATGAACATACTAGTATTTTAATTTTATCAGGGCACGATAAAAATAGGTCCCATAGAGAGCCACACAGCAGGTTTGCCTGCCACGAGAGATATTGACATTAGTAATTTTAGAATGAGTCAACGTTTGACTACAGGATTTTCACAGGAGAATCCTTGCATAGTTTTCTTGATTGTAGAGTAGTTTCAGCCCAAGTTGAGGACTACCCCCAATCATGTCATTTACCTTTAAATTGTGTCGTTAACAGGTATGCCATTAAACTGCGATATAACTGAAATTGAAGGTCACGATTTAGACAACATCAACTGGGCTTATCAAGGGAATGAAAATCTGTTTTCAATGGACCCTCTCCTCCCCCTTCCTTCCACCATAAAATAATGTTGATTCAATTACTGAAAAAAGGTAACCCATTGCCTCTTAGTTTCTGAAATTCCCATAGAGTTAATAGTATATGACAAATCCAGTTCCCTTAGCCAACGGGTTAAAAATAAAGTGCTAAATTTACCTATTTCGTTATTGTTCATTTTGTTGCAGGGTGTTGGGTTGCATATGTCACGTGACTGGATGTGGCCAATCATTTGCCAGCGCTGAAGACTATGAGGAACATTACCACACATGCCATCGTAATGTCTGTCGCTACTGTCACCGATTCTATCGAACCAATCACCTCCTAGACATTCATTTGCTGGAAACTCATGATTCATATTTCTCGGTGCTTGCTGAAAAACAGCCAATGGTAAGCTGATTTTTTTTCAAAAAAGGGGGAGCAGCAAGGTCATTGCACAAAATACATGGGCACTTAACCCCAGTTATGTGGTTGCTTCAGAATCTCTTCATTTCAAGAAAAATACCATTGTCAATGCTGTAACATTGAAAGTTATAAATAAGAGGTATGGAAATGATTGTCGTGTCGGCAAACCAGTGCACCGTCCATACTCCACAGAAATTATACATTGGCGAGCCAGTATGCCATTAGCAAACAAAGTGTACAAGTGATAAGTGACCAAAATTTCAGTGATTGAGACAGATTGTTACAAAACTGACAATGATATTACTAACAAAATAAAACTGGAGAGTCAAATTTCCACCACTAACCTGTGATATTGTGTATTTATTATGAGTAAATGGTGGTCAAACCAAATTTATTCATTGTGTTATCAGAGCCTTGTACTCACATTTCCAGTTAACAACTGCCAGATTAGAAGATTTTTTATCATTCTTCACAAAAAGAAGAAGAAAATTGAATCCAATTTGCCATTTTAAAAACCTAATGTACAAATATGCTACAAATATAAGAGTATAATGTTGTGCCTATAAACAGTATGTTTGAGTAGTGAGTACACAAGATAAAATGGATTATTTTGATATTTCCTTATGTTCGCAGTACCAGTGTCTTGAGGAAAGATGCCCTCAGCGATTCAAAGTGTCAGAGGAGAGAAGAGAGCATCTAATACATTGCCATGGCTACCCGCCAAATTTTAGATTTAATCGACGGTAAGGCTTTTGCATGATGGTCGTAGTAGTAGTAGTAATCCAGGTTTTAAATCCGGTTTAGTCCCCGAACTACGGGGGTGGCCGGATTCACCTCGCACTCACAGAAATCACCCTCACTCCCTCCCTCCACTTTACTCTATTCGGCGCATCCTCCTCCCTCAACCCAACCCTCCTACTCTCCTCCACCACCTGCTTCTTCCATGTCTTCTTCGGTCGCCCCCTTCCCCTCTGACCAGCCACCTCAAACTCAAGCGCCCTTCTCAAAACATGATCAACATCCCTCCTCAACACATGTCCATACCAACGTACTCCGTTCACCTTCGCCATCTGATCCACCGTCTCTTCCAAACCCAATATCTGCATCAAAACCTCAGTCTTCTTCCTGTCAGTCAGCTTCACACCACACATCGCTCTCACCGTCGCTCTCTCAGTCCTTCTCAGAATCCCCATCTCATTTTCACTCAAACACCATGTTTCACTCCCGTACAACATCGCCGATCTCACACAACTCCTATAAACTAATCCTTTCATCTTCAGAGAAAACCTTTTCCCATATAACAACTCTCTGCATTCCCTAAACTTCACCCATCCAAATCTTGCCCTCGCTGTCACTAATTTCATCATCAGAGGGACAACCAGGCTAAGTGAGGTTGGAGGAAACAAAGTGTTAGGTTAAGAATTGGGTACTGCACTACAACCTACAGCTCTATTTGATTAACTTTAACTCTTAACGTGCCGAAGTCGCAGATCTGCGACACATAATACACATAAAGGCCATAGAGGTTAAAATCCTCTGGCACGTTAAGAGTTAAATCTATACTAAATAGTGCTGTCCTCGAGTAGAAATTTCTCTGTCAACATATCATCTCAAATATCTAGCCAACATCGACTCCTGTCGACAAAACAATGGATGGTAAATTCATGAATAAAAGGTCCTGAGCCATGAGCTTGGATGCCACTTCTGCTATCAACTGAAGAATGCTTGGGCTGCCTACTTTGCATGTATAACAAACTACTCTACGTCATGTTCTCAAAGTATAGACAACTTTTAGACGTCCTTTTATTGTCTAGGATATGTCATTTACATTAACCCCTTGGAAACGATAGGCTTGTATAGAAGTCTAGTACATTGCGCACTCTGAAGCAGAAGCCCTGAAATTTTGCTAACCTTTTCATTCAGCTAAGGTTTTATTTCATACAAATGCCTGTGTTACATAAAATACACATTTCTTTTAAAAAAATGAAGAACATCGTCTGTCAATGTAATTTTGTCTTGTTTTGTAAAATGTAGTACTTGATAACATCTCCATTAATCTCTCATTTTGATAGGCAGAAGAACCGAATTGTAGATGAAACAGGTGGGATGGAAGAGAGCCGAGATGTCGATCTTGCAGCACAGACACAGAGACGGACAGACAAACAGACTGATGAACAGACACCAAGAGATATGTAAATATAATTTGTAGTCTATTCAGTGATGTTAAAATTTGGAATGAAGAGGAATAAAAGTTATTGTCCTCTCTTCATACTGGCATGCTGTTAGTACCTCATTGACATTATGCATGGGTAAACCAGTTTGTTGTCAGCACAATCCGTAATATTTAGAACGGGTTCTCAAATAGCGGCATGCGCAGGGCTGCCACTCAAAATTTTAATTTCCCCCTACGGCGCATGTGTGTATTTTCCCCTACGGACACCACTTTTCCCCTACGCCTAAAAACCCAATTTTCCCCTACGAATCTGTGTTTCCCCCTACAAAATTCCACTTTTCCCCTACGAGGGTACGTTTTCCCCCACAAAATAACCTTAGTTTTGATCTCGATTTCTTCGTCGGAGATGAACAAAACAGACGAATATATGGAGAAATTCTCTCAAATCCATCGGGGATTTAAGAATATTTCTGAAAATTGTCAAAACCCCCTACTTTTCCCCTACGCAAGGCCATTTTCCCCGTAGGTATCCCCTACAACCTACGGTGGGCTAAAATACCCTACGGTAGGGGGTTTCCCCTATGAGTGGCAGCCTTGGGCATGCACCACTTTTGGTGACTCAAGCCTTACGAAATGGCGCATGGAAGCCGCTATGGAAAAAATAGTAAATCGTGTAATTTCATTGAATTTGTTTTTATGTTGCTTGTATTGATTAGAGCCATTCTGGGCCTCTTAAAAGGCCCCATACAAGCTTCGGCGGACTCCGCCCCCTCGACCCCCCAGGGCCAGGGGCCCTTGAGCAGGCCCCTGGACCCCACGCTGCAAAGATGCGCTCGCATTGCGTGTTAGATAGTGGCACAGTACAAATTCTGGACAACTAATATGGCACTTCAACAATAATTGAGAACCCCTGATTTGGTAGATATAAGAGAAAACAAATTTAAAGTGATAGGCTAACATTGTGGAGCTTCAATTTAAAAAATTATCAAACTTTGATATCTGAGCTACATAGTAGTGTTCAAATGGACAAATAAACACCCTAGAATACAAAAGTTTGGAAAGTTACACTGCCAATGGCAAGTTATACATGAATAAACAATAAACTCGGGGCGAGTTTTATTAACCTAGGTGTACACACAGTAAGTCTATGGGAGGAAATGGGCAAGTGAATCTGGTCAACTTACGATTTTCACTTTTTTAAAGCACTAAATAATCATTTTGAAATACAATTTTTTCAGGGCTTCATTTTTAGACCTCATCAAAGACACTGGTAGCATGGGGAATCATGCGGCTCAGATTTTTTTAACTGTGGTAAATGTTAGCCAATACCTTTAAAGATTATGTTGTAAAATGTAAAGATTTCACTGCTATTTTCATGACTATTTTCTTTAAAATCTTGTGTAGATTTTCATGACAAATTTCTTACATATGATCAGGGAACAATTTATCATGTCAAATCTGAATAGCAGTTATTTGTTTTTTTCAATTGACGTAACATTGAACTTACTAATGAAATATGATGTGTTAGTTACATTTGAATGTTCAAAAAATATATATATTTTTTTTTAAGTCCACAGCTACAAGATATCCAGTTTCTGTCTAAAACGTGTGGACTTAACCTAACAACTGAAGTAGACAGAAATCAAGAGTCCCCCCCCCCTTGCCCCACCATGTAAAGCCTATTTGAAATATGTTTATCTTTGATGTAATTCTTATTGTTGAATTTTTAATCAACAGAGTTCCAAATACAATCAGCTTTGGTATAGCTGGTTCATTTCCCTTCTAGGCAATGACAGATGCCAAGATATGAGATGATGTATTAACCAGGATTACACAACCTTCCATCACTCACGAGAACTCAAGACAATTGTCCAACATCTATTACGTGAGTATTTATTCAGCTGTATTAGTCACAATATCGAAAAAAAATTGTAGGCCCCCTATATAAAGTTAGCAAGATGCATACACTGTTATCCGCTTATTCCCAAAGTAGTCAATGTTTTGTCAACAGAAATATAAGTGCAAATTGATGTATAAGTACCTAGGAATAATGTTAAATAGATATATTTATGGATGGATAGATACAATAGATGTATGTATATTTATAATAAAGATAGGCTGATAGATAAATAAATAGATAACTAGATGGATGGATAGACAGATAGATAGATAAATAGATAGATAGAAAGATAGATAGATAGATAGATAGATGATAGATAGATACATAGATGATAGATAGATAGATTGATAGATAGATATTCAGTAGATATATGTATAGATACACCCTTCATCATAATTGTTTTTATGCAATATTTTACTCCTTGAACTAATGACAAAACCTTTTCTACTATTTCATAGGTTTCTGTTGATGACTGAAAACCAAACCGTGATGGTGATGGAAATCTTGGCTTTACCGAACTGCTACAGAATCATGATGACAAAGATATGATATACAGGGTGGCCCAGAAAGAATGCTACACCTGCAATCGCTAATTTCTTCACCATCATCAGCAAAATGTCATTGGTTTTGTTTTGTTGGTTAGAACATTCTTTTTCCAACAAATGATGCCATGTTCATTGATTTCATCAGCAAAATGTCATTGGTTTTGTTTTGTTGGTTAGAACATTCTTTTCCCAACAAAATGATACCATGTTCATTGATTTTCATTAAGGCATTTGGTTCCTAGGGCCATATTTCTGAGGCAATGTCATTTCTCAAATTTGCTAATTTTTCAACTGCACTGATCCCCGGAACACCGAAATATTCTCACTTTACAGCGTGTCATAGAATAAGCTATGCAAACAATGCCCTCGCTTTGATAAGAATAAAGACAATGTGAGGAATTGCGGTTTTTCCACCCAGCTTATTTTTATGGCACGCTGCGACGTGAGAATATCGCGGTGTTTCGAAGATCAGTGCAGTTGGAAATTAGCAAATTTGGGAAATGATACTGCCTCAGAAAAAAAGCCCTAGGATCCAAACGCCTTACTAAAGTCAATGATCATGGTATCATTTTGTTGGAAAGAGAATGTTCAACTAATGAGACCAAAAACAATGACATTTTGCCGACTATGGTGAAGAAATTAGCGATCGCAGGTGTTGCATTCATTTGGGCCA
>JZLH01S0332865.1:80114-93058 GCA_001188425.1 Eucidaris tribuloides | reverse complement strand
TTGCATCATGAATTGATCAGATAATGTCAAATTTTGATACCAACATCAAAAAAAGTGAGAACAAAGTTGATAAAATAATTACTAATTTAAGGCGTTATTAAATGCTAAATCTATGTAACTTTTATTTCTTGGAGTCACAGAAAAATGAACAGTGTTTGTTATCTATAATCAATAGAATGCTAAAGAATGAAGTAAATAGCGGAAATTCAGAAAATTATGAAATTAGCATGTTAAATGAGGTATTGGTTTACACGGGTGTTCCACTTACCCAAACTGGATCCCTTTGGGGTAAGTGGGACACGCTTGGACTGAATTCTGATTTTCGAACACATTTGTAATTATTTTTTTAGGGTTTAAATATCAAATTAGCATACTTTGTTTAAGATTTTCCGAGGTCTTGAATATAAATTACAAATTTCAAAGTACTAGTTGATAAAAATTATGATTTGTACCTAAAATCCCGACTTTTTGACTTAGGTTGATGTTAAAAATGGAAGAAAAATCCATGAATTTTGATCTGCACTATAAAAAACCATAAAAATGACAATTTCTGTATTATTTTTTTTCATTTTTGCAAAATATTATGCTAAAGCAAACTGTGCCTTTAAATGTGAACAGCCTATGAAAATTAGGGTTCCTTCGGCAAGCAAATAAAACCTGTTCCACTTTACCCCACCACTGTTTCCAGTTACCCACAGTGGGTCCAATGGGGTAACTGGAACACTTGCCAATTAACTTTTTTTTTATTTGGTAACGTTATGGTATTTGATCACACAATATGTTTAAAAGGCTTCATCATGAACTACTATTAAATAAAGCGTAATATTTTTCCAATTATATTTACAATATCTTTGCTTTTGAGCTCATTAAGCTTAAGTTTCCAGTTACCCCATTTTATCGCCTATGATATTATCATTCATCAGTAAATTTAATAGAAACTTCTTAAATATTTCAAACAAAGGGGGGATCAAAGCGGTTTGAGTGTGCTGTGCACAGTGGCTGTCCGTAGGTCATCATTGGGGGGGCACCCAGTCGCTCACCCAATTGTATATTTCAGATGATGAATTTAATGCGCACATGTACGCCAAGACGTGTAGTACTTATACTTAAATGCTATTGGTTTCGGTTTTCTTGTTAAGTTTACCACATTAACCAATTTATTTGGTTTATTTTGACTGTAATAAATCGTCATTTTTTCACGTTTTATTTTTACAGAAAATAATGTTTGCATGTCATGTCTTGATTAGTTAAGAAAAAAATTTCAGCGAGCGGCGTTATCGCGGCGAGCGCGTTTTGGTAAATTTTTGAACAGTCTGTAGAAGAAAACTCGCTTTTTGTCGGTGTGTTCTTTCTAAGTAAATCAGAATAAATTTAAAACGCCAATCGTGAAGGCACAATGGAATTGTGAGGTAGCAAATCGCCATTTTTCATGTTTATTTTACAGAAAAATATGGTTTTGCATGTATGTCATGATTAGTCAGAAAAACATTCCGCGATGCGGCGTAAGAGCGACGGTTTGGAAATTTTAAAGTGTAGAGAGAACTAGCCTTTTGTAGTGTGTTCTGTCTAAGTAAATTCGGAATAATTTAAAACTGCAATGTGAGCACAAATGGAATTATTGCAGTTAGCAATCGCATTTTTCATGTTTATTTTTACGAAAATTGCGTTTGCAGTATTGTCATGCATTAGTCAAGGAAAACATTTCCCGCGAGCGGTCGTACGATGGCGATGCGGTTTGGAAAAATTTTGAAAAGTGCAAGCAAGAAAACTTTGAATATTTTGTGGTGTTTCTTCTTAGTAATCGAAAATAATTTTAAAACTGCGATGTGAGCACAAATGGAATTGTGTAACATGTTTTTTCGGGCCCGTAGCCATCAATTTTACAGGAGAGAGCGTGATAAATGAGAAAAGGGATTTGTCGACAGGGACCACTGAACTTATTTTTGCTGGGTTTAGGGGCTGGACTAATTCTAACGGGTGGAGTCAGGGGCCCGCCTTAGATCCAGGGTGGGGGGTCAGGCGGGCGGAGCCCCCTGAAGTTTCGGGTTCTAGAAGTTTACAAGGCCATTTTGATTCTCTGCCAAACGCCTTTTTCGTTAATGGATGGTCAATTTACAGCTAAATAATCCCCCGCTTTTCAAATCCTTTTGCATTCTGAAGCTATAACTTTTTTTATTCTTAAATCCGATATGAGGTCTATATTTTCTAAAATGGTGATAATTTGTTGGGGGTCAGGGGCGGAGCCCCTGAAGCCCAATGAGTTCCAACAATTTGTGGAGCTATTTTGACCTTGTGAATAACACATATTGTTGTGTGAAATGAACAGTCAAACACTAAATTAAAACCACCCGCTTTCAATCTTTTTTCACTTCCTATACGGTAATATTTTTGTTATCATGAAGCATATAAATGTTAATTTCAAAACATCGGTAATAGTTAATGTGGGTCAGGAAGTGGAGGCCCTGGAAGTTCATGAGTTTCAGCAAGTTTTATGAGATATATTTTGACCTTTATATAACATTTTTTAAATGATAATTTAATAGTTATTTCAAAAAACATGTGATTGTACTTTCTTTAAAACAAAGTGTACCTTTCAGTATGCACGGGATGCAGGCATACGCACCTGACGCAACCCTGCGGCTACAGGCCTGTTATTCAATTCATATACCCTTCTATTTGATTTGAAATTAATACTATATTGGGATCTCAATTTAATTTGTACTGAGGAATGCAGAAAAAACACACATGCAAAGAGGATGCTCACGCAGGTGATGGCTTTGAGGAGGAATATTCTACACAAAATTGTTTGATTTTGATAAGTATATCTGCAATATATGCCTCTGCTATCGCTGATTTAAGAAGTTTAATCCTGCCGAGCGAGAGGTATTGAACGCCTAAATAATTCATGGGGAAAGGGGCGGACAGTCGTAAAATCATTCCGTTGCTGCATTCTGGGCTTCTGAAATCAACCCTAAATTTGTCCGGAACCAGCGAGGAAGTTCCCGTAATCACATTAAGTTTCTTTCAACACTTCTGATCACTGTGACGTACAACAAACATTCCTTGTTCATAAAAAAAATACGTGTTTATATTTGACATAAAAGATGTATCTATTTCCGAAACATTTCAACACGACTGATAATCAAACAATCACACCAAACACCAGAAATACCTCGTCAAAAATTCTTATAAGCGGTTAGATCTTCTGATCAGCTCACTATATTCCTCATCGAATAGAGTTGACTTCTTTCATTCTGGATGTCTAGTGAAGTACACAAAAGTGCTGAACTGTACGTTCGGCCATCTATAGTTCATTATTATAATATGAGACCCGAACATTCACATGTTGTCCCACAATACGCGGCACTTTAAATATACGAACAGAATATAGGCCTACCGTATATTACAGCAGTTTTACAATTAAGTTTAGGATTAAAAAAAATAAGTTACTTAACATAAGGATTACATGTAAAGTCTCATAAGTCTATCTCAAAAAGGTGATTTAAAGGACCAATGATCTAACTCGAGTTCGCCCCAGCTTTCTTTTTCTTTTTTCTTCCTTTTTTTCTTTCGTTTTTATTTTTTTTTTTTTTTGCCGGCCGATTGGGGGGAGCACGTGCCCCCAGTTTTGTCGGTGTTTTGGCCCCCCGTAGTTACGCCATGCTGTGCAACTAAAAGAAACTAATAATTTAACAATGTTTAAAAGAAAACTGAAATATTAATTATTACAGAAACACAACGTAACACACTTTAATATTGTTTTTGACAGCGTTTTATCAGTGCCTTTACGAGTGTAATATGTTACCGTATATACGAACGTTAGTTGCTTTACATAAACCAGTCCAACAAACCAAATGCAGCGGGCGTTGAGTTACGCACAATTGTCGCCGGGCGACAATCGTGACGCGAGCTTGATCCATATTTTTGCCTCACTGCACATTTGTGCCATTGAAAAAAAAAAAAAAACTAGTCGGCCACGTTGTGTTTGTATGTGTCTTGTGTGCTATGTTATGTCAGTGTGTTTGTGGTGAATAACTCTGAATGTGTCATGTATCGTGTGTCCTGTATGTGGTCTGTTGTGTCTGTCTGTATGTATGTTTGAGTTTTGTGTGTTTGCATGTATGATTTCTGCCTGTCGTCTGTATGTTATGTCTGTGTGTGTCTGAATGTTGTCTGTTCGTGTGTCTGTACGTGTCTGATGCGTCTGTATGTTGTCTGTATGTGCGAGTCTGTATGTGTCTGTTGTCCTGTTGTCTTTGTGTTGTGTGTTTGTATGTATGTATGTGTTCTGTGTGTTGTTTGTATGTCTGTGTGTTTCTGTTTGCTCGTGCTAAGCTGATGTATGTGTCTGTTTGTTGGGTCGTGTGCTTTGTGTGCTGAGTTCTCGTGTGTCTGCGTGTATCTGTGTTTGTCTGTGTCGTCCGTGTTACATCTGTATGTACTGTGTGTTTGTGTGCTTGTCTACTGTTTTCGTGTGTCATGTGTTCTGTTTGTCTACGTGGTCTGTATGGCTGGTTGGTGTCTGATATGTGTACTCTGTGTTTGCCTGTGTGTGAGTCTCAATCCTGTGTGTCTGTCTGTATGTGTGTTGTTTGTGAGTCTGGTGTATTGTCTAATGTGTCGATTGTGTGTCTGTTTGTGTGCTTATGTGTGTTTGTGTTTGCTGTGTGTCTTGTTTTTGTCTACATGTGTTTTGTCTTTGCTCTGTGTGTTTCTATTGTGTGTGTGTCTTGTGTGTGTCTTTCGTGGGGGTGTGGGTATTGTTTGTCTTATGTACATTGTATGTGTCATGTGTGTCTGTACTGTGTATGTTTGATATGTCTGTGTGTTTGTCTGTGTGTATGAATTTGTTTGTTGTGTGTCTCTGTATGTGTCTGGTGTGTGTTTGTGTTGCGACTCTTGTGGTTGTATGTCTGCTGTGCTTGTATGTGTGTGTATATGGCTATGTGGTCTGTTTTTGTCGTATGCTGTGTGTGTTAGTTGGCTGTGGTGTTTGAAAGATGATGTACATTGTGATTGTGTGTAATCTTGTATTATCTGATAAGTGTCTGTGATATAGCTTGTGTGTCAGGCAGAACACACAGACACACCAAACACAAAGAAATACATAAACATAGTGATACAATACATGCCACAAGAAACACACAAAACGCACATAACATTAAGCGCAACCATAGACACACAGAATGAGACCCACGAACACAAACACACAGTAACACAAAACAGACACATACACATACAGGGACAGGCAGAGACACACAGACACATACAGACACACAAACCGACACATAACAGCAGACACACACTACTACACAGGACACATACACACACCACAATACAAACACGATTACACACAAACAGAACGGATACATATAGATGCACGAAACAGACACATACAGACACAAAAAACAGCACACAGACAAACACACAGACACAACACAGACAAACACATACATACAAACACGACACAGACTCCACACAAACACAGACATATACAGACACACAAACAGACACTAAAGACACACACAGACAACATAGACACAAAGACACATACAGACACAAAAATACACATAACAGAGACACACAGACAAACACGCGGACACATACACAGCACACTCAGACATCAACAAACAGTACAACAAACAGACACATGCTTAGACACACAAGCACAAATAACTACACACACACACACACACCACAACAACACATTACACAAACACACACACACACACACACACACACACACACCACACACACACACACCACCTATACGTGTAACTGCCGCCAAACGGGGACAGTATAAAAAAAACACTGCCGCTTATACAACATTGCAATCGGGACACACACTCCCGTGTACAACATGCATATCGGGGACGTTTGACTGTATTGTGTATGGATATTCACCAGTAACGAGGGACGTTGGGGAGTGCAACAAATTCTTGGCCATTTTCTAAGGCGCTTTAGCGCCATTCTACGCTTTGATTTCTGGCCATTTGGAGGGTGGGGGACCGTCGCCCAGTTTTTCCTAACGGTCCCCAATCTGCATCAGTGGAGTGGTCATACTACCGTCCGGTTGAAGGCGATTACACACACACACACACACAACACAACACACCACACACACACCACACACACACACACACACACACCACACACACACACACACACACACGCACACGGCACACGCCACACGGCGCACGCGCGCACACACCACACACACACACACACACACACCCACTACACACACACACACACACACACACACACACACACACAGCACACACACACACACAAGAATGGCCTAGGTCATAAAAGCATTAGGCCTACTGAGCGTATAACTCACAGCCCCCAAAATGTTCCAAAGTTTAGAAACAATAAGAAACTATAACATACCGTGATTGCCGTATGTTTTAAGTCATTTATCCGTACCATCTCCCATCAAATGTTTTTTTTTTTTTTTATGTGAACCACGCTCCAATTTACTGTTGATATATTCTTCGTTGCATGGTTACATACGTCAATGAATGTCCTTTCCCTGGGCTTGTTTAAACAAATACGGTACTCAAAAGTCTCATTGAAGCGATGATACATGTCACTCACCTCCACAGACGCAAATTATGAAAACAAAATAATATCCTTCGCAAACTTGCCTTTTCTTTTATGAATTAGGCATGAAAAAATGAACTTATAATGTATTAAAAAATTCGTTTTGGTAAAAGCATGTCTATTTTGTCGATAATGATCCTCGTTAATGTTCCTCCTGTTATCATTTATCATCATCTTACGGAGAACTGCTTCTGCATGACGCACGAAAATACTAAGAAAACAAAAAAATTGCGACAAGAAAGTCATTAACCGTTAATTGAGCGCCTGTTCAATGCGGAAATGTTAAGGAAAAGCATCGTACTCGATACACATTTAAAATATGCACTTTAGACAATGTTACAAACATATATAGATAGATAGATCTTAGGGAAGATAGATGCGGCATAGATTAGATTTGCGCTGATAGATTAGATAGATAGCATAGATAGATAGATATGATAGATACAGAGGAGGATAGATAGATAAATAGGATAGCGGATGTGATAAATCACGAATATTTTTTCATATTTTATATTCTATTTTATTTTCATTCCATTGTAAACATAATTACAAAATAAATTTTATTTCTACACAAATAACTAAATAGCGTACACAAATAAGTACAATTTATATACAACATAAGAAAGGGCGGGTAAACACATGCTATAACCATTTGGTTGAAGAGGTAAAATATTGAATATAAAATAATAAATGAATGGAAGGGAACTTATATTGAAGCCATATAAACGCTTGTTAAAAAATTTATAAGCCCCATTAACTGTTTATCTCTTAACTGGACTGTCTATTACTGTGTTACTAATAAAACATATCAAGTGGACAAAAAAAAAAAAAACAAATAAGGAAAAATAAACAATAAATCAGGAAACAACATAGGTTATAAGGTATCGGAGATACATATAGACTGGTGCCTAGGATACTGTGGGTGTGCACGGCACTCACACACAGGCGGTATGCAAGACACATTACATACGGACATGCAAGCCGCGCAGCAATACTGTATCAACATTCGACGCAAACGGGTCATTGTGCATTCTTCACGTTATTCATGTATGCATTAAGAGATTTATGGGGTTTTACTGCCATGGAAAAAATATCTTGCAAGATGAAACAGAAAACTGTACATCGTATGAAGGTGTCATACATTGTCGAGTCAGTGTTATTCGGCATTGTATTGCCTACTAATAAGAAATTTCTTAAGTCTGTTTTTGAACTGACATAACTTTGTGTGTCTTTAATACTTTTGATGGCAGAGAATATTTCGGTAACCCGGTTTTGGTATGAAACGAAAGCAAACATATGGCGTTGGGATAAGTGGGACACTCGGTAGTATATTGCCAGATTTTATTCTTGATTGAGGTCAATATATTGTCCGTGTTCCAGTTACCCCACTGTTCCAGTTACCCCAATTTACCCTAATTAAAAAAAAATCTACTTCAATTCAAAAAGGCATAAAAGCAAATGTATCAAAATTAAATCCTGTATGTACCATGATCAAATTTCATTTGGGGGGTCAAGCGCACCCCAAAACCTCCGATCTGTACGCCAGTGGTGCTTTAGAAAGTGAAGATCAATGAGCGACCATGATTTCCTTAAGAGACGGATGTGTTATAGAATTAGGGCCTACATGACATTAATTCAATTGTTTATCTGAATAGTGACAAACATAACTGTCGAAAGTTTTATGTTCTAAGAAGTTTATTTCAAACATCATCATGTCGGATCATGTCGGTCATACATCGAACTTTGACAATTTCTATTTAATGTTTATTTTTTTCATGAAAACCGTATCTAGTTCAAGCCGCAATTTATGAAATAATGTCAAATTCTACAACATGAATGTGATATTTGGAATGCAAGATACCACACCTCCGAAGGGGCGTACACGCCTACGCTCCGTATATCCACCGTGTAATTCATGTACGCATGCGCTGCTCGCAGTTCCGATCCTTTCCGATTGATTTGGCGATCGCGGATATGACGATTGCTTATTCTCGATTTTTTTGTGAGAGATTAAAAATATAGGCTATCTGAAAAAAAGAAAAAAGAAGTTAATGGAAAACTTGAACCAGAACAAAATAATAAAAGCCAAATGTGATATGCAAGTGTAGTTGTCGGTGATGCACACGATAATGAGGGTCAGAATATTTACAAAATAATTAACTCCTTTACATTCGATTTCAAAGTTCAATCGAACACACAATCGCGATTCTGGGCAAAATGGCGTCCAAGAGGAAGCAAGATGACAAGCACCTCAAAATGTTACGAGAGATGGTTAGCAAAGAACACAATAAGACGTGTTTCGAATGCAACCAAAGGGGACCTACATACATAGATATACTGAATAGGATCGTTTGTGTGTACATCCTGCAGTGGAATACTGTAAGTGAAGAGTTATAATATTCGCCGGCATGCAAGCCGTGTTCATGTGTTACGTGTGTGGACTGTGACTGTTTATGCAGGGCGTCAATGCATTGATCACACTGATTCTTGTCTGTGACTGAGTGTGACTCTGCGAGTGTGACTGTGTGAGTAGTGTGTCTGCATCATGTGTAGCGTTATGTGCTGTGGCACATTTCTCAAAGTACATGTACACTGGGCTAGGGGGAACATCATACAAATTCACCCACAGATCTACAGTGTATGTTTATCGTTTAGCCTGCATTAAATCCTTGATGAGTGATGACTGACATGACTGATTGCATGCAACATGTGCAGAGGAAACGTGATGACTGACTTGAATTGATTGACGTTTGTAGCTGACTGTGTGTGTTGACTTGTGAAGACTGAAGTGAAGTTGTGTTGTATGTTGATATAAATGGGCTGTTGAATAACTTGACTGTTGTGACTGATTTTACATGTAAAACTTTATCATGAAGCCTGATTCCTGAAGGACAGACAAATGAGGGCGCTGGGTTACTTGTAAGTAAGGATTGTCCTAAAAAAACGCAGATGTTCTCATAAGCATGATAAGCGAAGACAATTTGTGTCTTCATAAAGACATAGATCTAAACTGAGATTGTCTTCGTTTTATGAGGACATTGTTTTGTTTTGTTTTTTCGCCTCACCTCGCCCTGTGGGTTTTAGACAGCAGTTGGGGCTTGGACTAGTGCTGAAAATAGATTCTCTGTCATCTGACGCCCCTAGTACACTGTCTTTTTTTTTTACTTGTCCAGTCTTTCCACTGACCTGTTTTGAAACCTGATATGTTATCATGGAGTTATTTTTTGCATTGGCAAATTCCAAGGGGACTGAACTTTTCCATTTTTTTGTCTTTGAAGAAGTCCTGATAAACTGGGACGTTCCCAGTTATCAAAGACGGTCTGTGTTTACAGACCAGCGCCCCTACTGCTAGTAGAGCAAGTTCTAGATCTAATTTAGGTTTATAATTTTTGAAAATGTACATGTCAGACACTGCAAAGTGCAAACAGTAGTAAACCTAGATCTATATTCAATTGAATCTAAATAATTCTGGGCCAGGTGCAGTGCCACGCATTATTGGGGAGGGGGATGTCAAAACAAACCTGAAATTTCATGAATGACACTGTGAAAACACCATGATTTTCTCATTTCTGTATTTTGAGAATTTCAGGTCCCCTCTCCCCCCCCCCCTTTGTGGCACTGCCCCTGTTCTGAGCTGTTCTTGACTTGCCTGAAGTTGTGTACATTGTACGTACAGTATCTGCACACAAAAACTCAAAAATTGAAATGCCCACAGCCCCACACAAATGACAGTAATTACCAATTGCTCAAACACAAACTTTTCCAGTAAATCCCAGTGTTGCTGATTTGGAATAATAAGCAGTTAAGCACGCATTTTTGAAAAACACAAAGTTTGTTACCTGTGCTCGCAGCCTTGTGCAAGTCACTGGTGAGCACATGTTACAAGTAAAGTACTAACTAATGGTGGCTCCAGTTCCCACGACCAAGCCTTGTGAGACAATGATGAAGTTGCCTTTGAAAACTCGGTAAAAACGAATGAATCGCGCAATTTTATTATTACCATGAGGAGAAACATTGTTTGGTAACTCTTGATTGAAGAAGGCCTTCTGTATTTATTGTGCAGAATTTGGTCACACCATGCCTCATCATACCATACAGTACACAGGGCTCGACACTAGCACTTGCCCACTTGCCCGGGGCAAGTAAAATTTCATGTCGGGCAAGTAAAAGCTCAAAATGTTTAAAGTGATAGGCTAACATTGTGGAGCTTCAAATTAAAAAAATTGTCAAACTTTGATATCTGAGGTACATAGTAGTGTTCAAATGGACACCCTATAATACAAAAGTTTGGAAAGTTACTCTGCCAATGGCAAGTTATGCATGAATAAACAATTAAAACTCGGGGCGAGTTTTGATAGCCTACATGTACGTGTACACACAGTAAGTCGATGGGAGGAAATGGGCAAGTGAATCCGGTCAACTTACGATTTTCACTTTTTTGAAGCAATAAATCATCATTTTGAAATACAATTTTTTCAGGGCTTCATTTATAGACCTCATCAAAGACACTGGTAGCATGGGGAATCATGTGGCTCAGATTTTTTTAACTGTGGTAAATGTTAGCCCATACCTTTAAATTTACTTGCCCGATCGGGCAAGTAAAATTTTGATCCTCAAATGAAAAAAAAATGTCCAAAATCTTACCAAAAGTGAACAAAATATGTGTGAAATTGTTCAGGTAAACACTACTTCTGTCATTATTTTGTTTATTATAATTCCCTATATGACTCATTACATATATCATGCAATTTGCAAACCCAAAATTAAAATAACAAACTAAAATTAGTGAGATATAATAATTGTTAATGTTTTTTATTCTTTATTTTCGGGCAAGTAAAAACTTGAAAGTGATAATTTCACTTGCCCGCAGGGCAATCAGAAAAAAAAGTTAGTAGTGGAGCCCTGCAGTACATACAGTAAAACCATCATCATCATCATCATCATCATCATCTAAGGCTGTTATCGTTGAGAAATTCTCTGTCGATATATCGCTAAGAAAATCCTTACCGATATTGATAATTATCGATAATTATTATTATTTATAGGCGGAATTAACTAACCATCAATATAGTACAAAAGTCGGGAGTTTGTTTTTGAGTCACCCGACATTAATGGCGCTAGTAATATTTAGCCCCTTATTGCGCTAGAAATGGGAGTCGGCTGCCGACAAACTGCCTACCTTTGTTTTCAGATGAGGTATAACTCATATAACCTTGACGCCTTATTAACCCTTTGGATGCTATAATGTAAAATATAGTCAAAAATCTTGGGGGTACCCCCCCCCCCGAGATTTTTCATTAATTAATATAAAAAAAACTAAAGACATTCAGAATCTATTATTGCAGGGTTATGACTTTGGTGCATAAAGCTTTCAAATAACAAAAAATCCCCAAAACTAAACTTGGGCTTTAACAATCAAGTTGATTTTACACACTTCTTAATAAAATACTCTGTTTTGGGAATTTTTATTCATACCCATTTCCAGGGATGCTACATGTACATGTATGTTTAACATATATACATGTAAGTACAATGTACAATACTATTTTAAATTATGTGCAGCGTACATTACTGTATATCGGTTTGGCAGTTTGCTGTTATCATCAGGCTGTAACACTTCATGCTATACATAAAATCTACAAATTTTGTGGTACTCAGTTTCAATTTTACAAAATATTGGGTAGTGTATAACTTAATGTATTGCAGTCATTAACCCCTTGGGGACGACGGGCTTGTACAGAAGCCCAGAACATTGCACACTCAGAGACAACGGGCTTCTACAGAAGCCCAGAAAATATGACAACAATTTCGGTCAAACATTGGATAAACGGTAGAGTTTTATTGCTAAATGCGTCCGTCTCCAAAATTACACACTTTTTGACTAGTAGAAAGGAAGAAAATAAATATTGTGAGAAGACTTTTAAAAGAAAACATAGGTAGTTCAAAGTCAACCACGTGCAAATCGAGTCGTCTCACAATGAACATCAGTGTCATATAGCATCGAGCCCAAGGGGTTAAATGCTGTATACCGAGCTCAGAGTCTGATCTTTCTGCTGAGGTATAATTCAGATTAACACCTTATTAATACTTCGGATGCTGTGTACTGTAAAATGTACATGTAGTCAAAATCTTCGACCCCCCCCCCCCCTTTGAGATTTTTCAGTAATTTTAAAAAACGAAAGACATTCAGAATCTGTTATTGGTGTCATATGACCTTTATAGGAATAACGCTTTCAAATAACAAAACTACACTAAAACTAAACTTGTGCTTTAAGAAATTTAAGTTTGATATATTTCCTCAGTATGGAAACACAATAACATAACATTGATTATTTATT
>JZLH01S0332865.1:41105-53828 GCA_001188425.1 Eucidaris tribuloides | reverse complement strand
TTTAATGTATCCTACTCCATGATCTCTTGTTTCAACAGATTTGCAGCCGCTAAAGAAATCTGTTGCTTGAATTGAAGAGGCTGATTACCTAAAGCCTAAGTATGTTTTGGTTAATGGTAAAAAGTTAAATTCTTTGCATTTTATGTTTTTTAAAATAGACCTACTAGATCTTATCATCCCTGAAAATTGTTTACTCTTTGTAAGATGTTGGTGGGATCCCCCAATATTTTCCCATTAGGTAATATACATACTGCTACATGTCTTCCTATATTCAAACCTTACAATTTATCACTATAATGTATCCCCGAAAAACTGTGTTCGGGAGGATTCTATGGGATTGGCTCGTCGCGCCACGTCCGCCGCAGAGATTTCCTTTGTGAGCGCTCTACTAGCTGTATACTTCTTCTCCGATCATCTTCAATTTGGTATTGAAGCGTTGTCATTATGGTAAGCGAAGACGCCTATTGTTTTTGGTGGTGCGCCCTCGCTTACGTCCTGTCTGTACACAAAAAGTGTACGTTTTTTCAGGGTCTGCTTGTGTGCCTGCATACTGGCCGCCATTTCTGTCTTGACGGATTTTTTTCAAATTTGGCTGTGTAAGTGGTATCATATGTCACTTCTAGACACTATAACTTTTGGCTTGATGCTGCCCCAATGATTCCGAGCCCCCTTTTTACAGGGTCAAAGGTTCATACCTGGATATGGTCTAAATTTGCAAAATGCTTATTTTTCAATTACTTTGTTGTTACCCAAAGGATTTTATTCAAACTTTGCTGTATAGCGTGTATGGGTGGTCATTCTACATGTAGGCCACATTAGTGTTCTTGGTTTTGATGGCGGCCTCAGTGTTCCGACTTAGGCGGTGCCCATGTCACAATTACTTGTATATGAGTCTATCGCGCCACATTTCTTGTCCGCATTTTATTCAAACTTGCTTGGAAGTTTATTGGAGTGGGGGGGGGTGTCAATTTTGCCGCTAACAATAGTTTTCTAGTGACAGCGCCCTCATTGTTCGACTTTTATAGGATGCCATGTCATATTTTCTAATTTATCCAAATTGGGGGGTGAAGGGACGGGTTCGGGGGATACATGTGCTCGAAGGGTCCCACCCCCGCCGGGTGCCTCTAGTTTTCAGTGGATTTGATGTTATTTTCTGGTGTCTGAGGTAGCGATAGAATACTTTGTTAATGATTGACGAAAACTATACTTGGGCTTAGCAGGACAATTCAATGAATACAATTATACATAAAAAGAATTAAAGACACTATATAACACTGTGGAAGCCTCATTGAAAAAATTGTCAAACTGTGCTATCTGACATATCTGACTGTTTGGATGGGCAAATAAATACCCTAGAACACAAAAGTTTAGACAGTTATGCTGTCACTAGTAAATTATGTACAGACAAAGCTAGGCACATGATTTTATTATCGGCCGATAGGAAATTCTGCCACACAGCACTCTATGGGGAAGAACAGGAATGGTCACTCAATGATTTTCACTTTTTAAAGGCACTTAAGCATCGTTTTGAACCACAATTTTTTCAGGGGTTCATTTTTAGACATTGTCAGAGACACTGGTAGCATGAGGAATCATGAAGCTCAGATTTTTTAACTGACATTGTTATACAATGTCTTTAAGAAAAAACTCTTTGTTTAACTTGAAGGCACTGGTAATGCAAGTGGTGAAGTATTGGTGGAATATTTTCAGAAGGTTTGGTTGCAAGTTTTGATTTGAGCAGCAGTTCCAGAATGTTTTTGTTAGATTATTTGATTCTTTGGGCATTTTAGACTTCTCCCGATAATTTTTCTGCAACGATTCATCTATTTATATCGTCAGTTAAATATTTTGTTTTAACAGGTGGTTAAGAAATGAAACAACTAGGTTCTCATCACTGTAACGATTGATAGTAATATGCCTACGCTCTTATATCTGGTTTCTCTGATTCCCCAGCTCCCCAAAGCAATCCCTTCATGGGTGCTGGCGGTACCACGGCAACAAGTACTATGGCAACCAATCCATTCCTATCAGGCGGAGCTCCAGCCACCAGTATAGCAACTACGACCCAGCCCAACGGGATGTATGGGGTGCAGGGTATGCCGGCAGCGGCACCCGCACCGAGAATGCCCAACCAGAATGCCATGATGATGGGCGGTGCCGGTGGATTTAATCAGATGCCAGGACAGCCGGCTCCCGGTGCAAATATGCAAATGAATGGACGAGTTGGGGTGGGGTACCCCCAGGGACAGATGAGTGGTGGTTTTGGCATGCAGCCCATGGGCGTGCCCAATCAGTTTGGAGTTCCGGCGTCGATGGGCGGGGCCACGCAACCGCAACAGGTGCCCGCGTCATCAGGGGCGGGATTCGGTTTCGCCGGTGCGGGAATGGCTACTGTGGCCGGACTTCAGTTTGCGAAAATGGGTCAGACGCAACCGGCCGGGGGTGTGGGAGGGTTTGGACAGATGGGGGCGCCACAGCAACCAGTGCCACAGAATCAGTTTGGAACGTGGGGAGCAGCTCCCAATGCAGCAGCACAGCAACCCAATGCGATGGCTCCCAATCCATTTATGGTATGTATTATACAAATATATTCTGATACGAGAGTCTCTGGTTGAAACTGTGACGAGGTTACGTGGACTGTATTATTTTCCCAAGGGGCACAGCCCTGAGGGAAAATAGTTAACAGTCAACGTAACCGAGGGCATCATAGTTTCAAAGAGAGACTCTCGGGATAGGTTATATTTGTTTTATATCCGTCATCGAATTAACAGGGTAATTACACAAAGAATAAAAAAAGGAAAATGAAATGTATTACAGTAACCCCTACGAGTAAGTGTTTGTCGCACGGCATACAGGTGCGCGATATTTTTACTTGCGGTACGGATAGGGATACAATTCCATTAACGTAAACTCTAGTTAGTTGAGTACCAATTTCATAAACCTATAAAACACTAATTTAATCCTCATTCTCTTTTTGACTATAATCCTAAATCAAATTTGACGAACTTAACCCAGTGTTAATCTTAAACTTTGCCAAACTTCCATACGGGCGTAGCACGCTATAATGGCTTTCACACGCACGAAAAAAATAGCGTACGGTACATGTGTTTGTACACACGATTCATTCGGCTTTTGAATTTAGCTCAAATCGTGATACCGCTGTCGAGAGTACAATAGTACTTTACTATTGTACTCTCCGAGTCCGACTACTATAGTACTTTACTATTGTACTCTCCGAGAGTACAATAGTACTTTACTATTGTACTCTCCGAGTCCGACTACGATAGTACTTCAGAACGATTGTCTCCCAGACTCACAGAATAGTGTGTTTATTTTTCATCATGTGACATACTTTTGACCAACCAGAATTCAAGAAACTTACAATGAGGGATATAATTTTCATTAGACATCACAGTATCATCTATCTGATAGTTTTATACTTGTGCAGAAAGGCGCATAGTACCATAGACTTTATAATATGGTGTAAGAGCCTTTCTGCACAAGTATGATGATTAGTACTTTTTTTAACCTGTAAAAGTTTTCCTCTAAAAAGCCGTCCAATATGTTTTTTGCATGTACATGTGCATACAAGAGGAGTATCTTTGAAGTAGTGAAGTTTATTACAGCACACGATTAAACTTGGAAAGTGGTTTGGGGATGGAGAAAACAAGAAATATGAAATCTTAGTGCATTTACATGTTCCTGCTTTCCTGCAAATTGTTATCCAGAAATTTATGTGTTTCACACTTACCCTGATTTTGAGATATGCCTTGGTTTCCTCAGGAAAATAATATATGACAACAGTAACATGCATTTGGGCATAAAATCTTTAAATTTACAATTAGCATGAAAGAGCAATTTATACTATCAATTCCAAGCAACGTTTGTAGGCATGGTCAGGAAAATATAACTCAAACTTTACAACATATTCATTTAATTTAAAGTAATTTTTTCCTATTGCCAGCCTTCCGTATAAATTCATATAACCACAATTGTATTATGGTAGTAAGAAATTTATTTCTGATTGTCTTCTATGAGTACAGGAACTGACAAATGACTTTTTGTATCAACCATTGAAATTGGATTAAAATTATCAAATTCCAACAGATTTTATGGATGCAAGCTCTAGCCAGGGTCCGCTAAGTCGGTGATCACGTGTCATGCTACGTTTCCACTATGATCCCGGTGGCCAGGACAGTCTCGCTTGCCCGAAACATAGTTCGTTGTGGAATTTTTGCCTTTTTTTGTTTTCTGTATCCAAGTTTTGTTAGGTCTGTCACATTTGCTCATTCCATCCCCCACGTTGTCTCACGTCCATCTCCTTTTGTCCATGGAAGCCTGAAGTGTGATTGTCGTGGCCACCAGGAACGTACTGTAAATATAGCAATAGCTACTATGCACACACTTCTCCACAATATAATTCATGTGATGTTTCCTTCATGTTTTCTACCCTTTCTCTCTTCTTCCCTTTGGTCTCTTGCATTCCGTCTATCCCTGTCTTGTCTTCACTCTGCAGGGAGGTGGATTTGGTCAAGCTCCGATACCACCAAAGAGTAACGCAAGTAATCCATTCCTCTAGCTAGTCCGTTGTCATGGTCCGTACTACCAACTACTCTGTCCGGTGTTGTGAAGGAAACTTCAGTTGCGTCAGTGTTTTTAATCGCCGCCTCCAGTGAAGTATATGTAAAGTTATCCCCCATGCCAATAGTATTACTCCTCTAGACACTTTGCTGTGTGCTGGTTTGGGGGCCAGCTAGTTTAAACTGTACAGCTCGCCTACGACAGTGGAGATTCCCTCTATTTCTGGTCAAGTATGATTATACAGGGTGGCCCAGAAACAATGGAATGGAACATTTACGGTTATTTTCCGAAATGATTGGTCACTTTTATGAAGTTCATCCGATAGACTCTTTTTTTTTGTGAGTGGGAGGACGTATCAATACCGTTTTACTGCTAGAAAAGCTGAAATGCACTGCTTTATACAATCGGCTCTGAAATGAAAACTAGGAAACAAAAATGACAATCTAATTGTCGTCTTGCTCAAAAGAAAAATATGCTATCGCATGAACACCATATTTGCATTCTGTGTTTTTTGGGCCACCCTCTATATGTGTTATGTTATGAGAGCTTTGAGTGAAATTTGCAAGCGTGCTATCCAATGGTGGTTTCTTTAAGATATGCCAAACTGAAATAAAAAATATTTTCATAGTGGGGCTGCAAATTGACTGCAATGCTTTCAAGTTAGAATACCGGGGCAGCATGTACATGCCTAAACGTTGCATCTCCCTGTGGTGTTACTAAAACATGCAGAGAATGGAGAACATGCGGTAAATGGAAAGTGTTTGTATGATGCTTCTAAATGAAATTATACCATTCTCAAATTATTTGAAGAGATGTTCTTTAGGGGGGGGTCTGCTGATAAAATGTTGAGTTCTGTTGTTAGTGATGAATTGAGCCAGTTTTAATGATCATAGATAATTGTACTCTGACTGCATACACATTGGGCCAAACTTCATACGATCCCATAAATATGCATTTGCACTGATCAGTGTAGCCAGTAGTGCTCAAGTACGCCTGATTTGGCCAGTCTATAATATGTGGATTTTGGCATATTGCAAGTTCCTCACAAAACCAAAGCATTTGTGTGTTTTAAAAATTCAATGTAATGTCTGTGAACAGAGTGACCTGACATTTGCTCCTTTTGGAAAAATTCTCAAAGACAATGAATATTTGGGTTAGGATTGCCATTAGTTTCCAGTTCAGGAATAGTGCGTTATAAAATTGGTGGTAACAGGTTGGTGTTTGAGGTTTAGGGTTAGTTTGTTCATTGTGTTCGCAGTTCGAATACGGTTAGGCGTTAGAGGTTAGGGCTTGTAGGATTATAGCGGTAGGCCGTTAGTTTATGCAGTCCGTTGCCTTAGTAAACGTCGTGGAACCATGTTCAGTGAACTTGTGTGTAACACGCTACAGTGTGATCCATATCGTACATTTGTTGGATTGCCACCACATTTAATATCAGTTTCAATACCCTTCTAAATGAGTAAGCAGTATCCATTATTACTAGAGCACTACATGAAAGTAGTCTTTTCGATGTGGCTTCAAGTTGCAATTGTTTTTATTCATGTTTTGTGTTAGAATTCAAAAACTGCGTTTATAGATGTCAATTGTTTAGTTATTTTACACTTTTTGGTCAAATTTCAGACTAAGATATCATTGTTGCAGTTTTAAGACTTTTTAATGGATTTTACTTCGGCACTCAATGAATAAAGTTAAACATTTATTAAACCACTACTTTAAATACAGCATTGATAATCACCATCATCTGTCAGTTAATTGCTTGTTCTACTAATATTTGATTTTACCAAATTCCAGAATAAAATACTGAACACTTTTAACTATTTCAAAATTATATTTACAACCTTTTATACCTAATCACGTTGGACAACTTTTGTTTTCAAGAAATAGTCATTTGGTTTCATTATCTACATACCTCAGCATGAAATGACTTATTTCGGTTTCACATTCTGCTTGAATGACTCATTGTTTATTCCTTCAAAAGTTCATGCTGTGCCAAACCGCCCCAAAAACTGTTGTCAATGTCAAACACAAAACATTTCATATGAACATGTGAGTGTGTTGCTTTAAATGAGGGTTTGCATTTGGTCGCCATCTACCTTGGCAAAATAGAAACAAAGGTATGTAGCACTGGGACATTCAACATGATGTTCTTTATTGGCTTTGCGTAAGTTTAGGTAACTCTTGTGTCATAGAGGGTCTGTGATTATGTAGTGGGTTACTTTGGACCAAACTATTGGCCAACTGGTTCACTGTTCTTTTTTTTTTTTTTTTTTTTTTTTTTTTTTTTCTTTTCTTTCTTCTCATAGAAGCAGCAATGGCCAGAAAGGATGCTTGCTGTCAACAGAAATTATTTATTGTTGATGGACAAGTTAGTGTTCAACTCAAATTGCACAGTTTTTAAGTCTTTTTGGGTATTCAGATTAACGTCCGATATTATGAGTATAACACTGATCGAAATGGAAATGTAGCTTCACAAACATCCTTACTGTGACAGGCTAAAAATGGGTGGTATGCTGGCAGTCCCCCAAAATCTGATTATGTTGTCCACATGAAATCATATGAATAGAGTTAGCTTGTCTGGTAGTTACTACTTGATTCACAGTATAAATAGCTTCCTTTTGATCTAAATGGAATATCTTATTACGCATAGGAGATTATAGATGTTCTTTATTGTGTGGGACTGGGACTATTGGGATGTCGTCAGTTGGCCACCTGGGCACCCAACATTTTTGGGAAAGGATGCAGAAAAGAAATATTTATATTTTTTGCATGATGACTTGTAGGATATCTTAGGCTGTTAATTGTTCAAAACAATTTGATAGTTCTTTGACTAGAAATTTTGGTGGACCTCAGTGAAAATGTAATTTCATGCTTCATCACCGACATGCCCTCATTGACACACATTACATAGTGTGACCCACCACTTCTTCACAGTGTTCACACCTATCTTCACAGTGACCTACCCTTTCTAACAGCTGACCAAACCCTTTCTACACAGATGACCAACCCTTTCTACACACTGACACACCCACTCTACACATGTGACACACCCACTCTACACCAGTGGACACACCCACTCTACACAGTGGACACCACCCACTCTACACAGTGACACACCCACTCTACACAGTGACACACCCACTCTACACATGTCGACACACCCACTCTACACAGTGACACACCCACTCTACACGCAGCTTGACACACCCACTCTACCACAGTGACAAACCCACTCTACACAGTTCACATGCCCTACTCTTACACAGTTTTCATGCCACTCCTCACAGTTTCATGCCCCTTTTCACAGTTTTCATGTCCACTCTTCACAGTTTTCATGCACTCTTTAAGTTTATATGCCCACTCTTCACAGTTTATGCCCACTCTTCACAGGTTTCATGCCCACTCTTTCAGAGTCCACACGTCTATTCTATACACAGTGACCTACCCATCGCTACTCAGTGACTGGCCCACTTCTACACAGTAATACACCACTCACACAGATGTGACCCCACCTTTCACAGTGGCACGCCCACTCTACACAGCTGACTCACACTCTTCACGGTAACATGCCTACTCTACACAGTGACCTACCCACGGTACAGAGTAGCCTGCCCACTCTACACATTAACCACCCACTCAACACAGTGTGACCCCCACCTTTTCACCAGACTGCACACCCACTCTACACAGCTGACCCACACTCTTCAAGGTAACATGCCTACTCTACACAGTGACCCACACGCTTCGCAGGACATGCCTACTTTACAAAAAATGAATCCCACTCACTCTAACAATGACACACCCTCTCGTACACAGAGTGACCCCACACTCTCTACACAGTTTGATCACACTCTTCACAGCTGACATGCCCCACTCTACACAGTGATCACACTCTTTACAGTGGACTTACCCACTCTACACAGTGACCCACACTCTTTCACATGTGAGGATGCCTACTTTACAAAATGACCCCACCCACTCTACACAGTAAATACCACTCTACATATTAACACACCACTCAACACATGTGGACCCACACTCTTCACAGTGACATGCCCATCTACACTGTCACCCACACTCTTCACAGTGAAATGCTACTTTACAGAGGACCCATCCACTTCACACAGTGACACACCACTCTACACGGTGTTGGATCACACTCTCAAAAAAGACCCACCCACTCTATTACAGTGACCTACTCCATTCTTCTACAGTTGACACACCACTCTCCACAGACACCACAATCCACTCTCAGTGACATGATATGCTTGACAAATTCCTCTCATTAACTAATCATTTCCAGGCCCTCTGAATTTAAAAGATTCAATATTGCCAAAATACTAATAAGCAAATTGGTTTCTCAAATATTCAAGAATAGAGGAATACATTGGTGATGACCGGAATATTTCATTGTCATTCACCTTTTCTGTCTCCCGCAGAGGAAAAATCAATGACATTTACATCACCAGAAGAAGGAGGGCATTATGTAGATTACAAATTGCATGTATAATAATGATCTTCAGTCCTGCGACAGTCGTATTGTATCTTTGCCTTTATCCCCATTTGAATTTCATGTGTCATTTAGTAACATCCAGCATTTCTTAAGTCAGAGGTTTCTATTAATCAGTTCTTAGCCTTATATCAAGACTGTATTAAGCATTTTTTATTGGTAAAGAAATGACATGTCATTATGGCAACAGGCAAAGTGTAAAATGAATTTAAAAAGAATTTTGCCATGTTCAAAACTTGTCGTAATGAAGGCCTACACAGTGTATTCTGCTAACATAGTCTTCTGTTAATCGCTATTTGCATGGTATCAACCCTGTTTCTGATGTTGCCTCCCATAATGTCTTATACTTACAGTAACTTTTCATGTGCTGCACAATTAATAAACATATATGCAGTGCATATTCTATTTTTATCTTAGCTATTCAGAATACTGCATAGGCACTTACAAGAATTTATATATTTTATTTTAAATGTGCTATAATATAGTTCGTCATCAGACATGTTAATGTATGTATTAATTAGTTAACAAATGCTTATGTTTCATATTACTATCTAAAATTGTATATTATCTTCGTACCAGTCAATTTTTGTGTCAATTAATTGTCTTAGCTTAGAACTATTGCAAACTTAGAAAGTTTGCCAAAATGACTAGTTGCGCTCGAGACTGTGTATAATGCCTTTTGCAGTACAACTGTCCGTATACTGTTTATAAGTGTTTGTATCGCATCGGCCTTTGCCTATATTCTGTACAGTTCAAACCAATATTGGCCCAGCTTTATATTTTTGATAGTATCATGGGAGAATTATAACTGGAACATGTGTATACAAAGATGCCTAACAAATAGGGGCCTCTGCTTTTGATTCTGTAGTTTACTAATATTCGTGTGTATAAACTTGTTTATTGTTTGGGTAATGCCGTAAGTAATTTCACAAGGCCACAATGTCAAAGTAGAAGTAGGATGCCATGAAATTTGGGCAGTAAGAGGTGTATGCATGATTGTTAAAACATTATCTCCACTTTTAAGGGGTGAAACCATTGCGGTCCCATTATTGTGTCATTTTCAAAAATCAGCAGTTGATGAACAATTGATTGATTATTCATTAATATTGCATGTGGTTATGTTGCGTATGCAAAATAACGCACAGTCCAAAGTGTGTTTAATGCAACATTATCCGAACCGAGGTCACTTTTAAATTGTCCCAAACTATGAGACACGCATGTGTGTTTTGGACTATTTACAATGTGATTGGTGTGTGGTTAATTTGCATTAATGCAGAAACTATGATGGATTATTTGTTTCATAATTGCCGGCCTGTTAATGAGCACACCAATCTTGAAGAGGAGTTTGAATTTTAATTCGCAGTTCAGCACCAGTACAACTAAAGCCAATGTAGTCATAAAGCAAAGTCCAGATCAGGGGTTCTCAAACAGCGCCACGCGCGCATGGCACTTTTGGCGCCATCGGGCCTTCCGCAGTTGCGCTATGGATGCCAGCCTATGAAAAAACATAATAAATTTTGAAATTTCTTTGAATTTATTTTGTTATGCTGTTTATATTGAGTAATGCCATTGCGTCTCTTAAGAGGCCTCATATTTAAAAAACTTCAGGGGCTCTGCCCTCCTCGACCCCCGCCAGGGGCCTTGAGCGGGCCCCTGGAGCCCACGATGCGACGCTGCGCTCGCCTTCACTGGTTGGATAGTGGGCCTCAGTACAAATTCTCGACAACAAATATGGCACTTCAACAAAAATAATTGAGGAACCCTCTGCTCATAGATTAGACCATAGATAGGCAAGCATATTTTGTACGTAGATCTTCCTGTGTTGTTTAATTGTGCAAGCTTGAATGAACATGACTGAAAAAGGCAGAGAGAATTAGGCAGCCTAACTGCTTAATTAAATACATTGTTTTTAGTCATGTCCATATCATTACCATACAATCTTGGCCCTTATCGGGATCTTTGGTCTGTTAGGAATGCCAACGCCCCCCCCCCCCCCCCAACACCCCGTTGCATCATTACAACAATGCTGCCCAACCAGCTTCACTTGTGGTGAACTGAAGCAGTTAGGACCTATCTACACAGACAACAGATCAGGCATCATGTATGCACACTCACGAATAATGTAGCGAGTTGTTCACACATGCACGCTTCAGATTAGTATCACTTTGCATACATGCCACCATTAAACCTGTAAAAATATAATTAGTAATATTATGGGGGCTTACCCACTGCACGAAATGTAGGCTGCCAATATTACAAAAAAAAGATGTATATGGAGCTTTTACATCATTCCTAAAGATGATATTTGTGCATGTGTTTTGTAATTTAAATGTTAACTACCTGTTACCAGGTTTTTTGTTGGAGTACTAAACTTAATTGTGTGTGTAATTGAACAAGAAATTTCTATTTAAAAATCAGTGAAATAGATGATTTAGTAAAATGCATTGGTTGAATTAATGCCACCCTTAGATCATGATTAATTGTATTGGTGGAATGTTACAAGAATGTTTTCATAAACATACCAGATTATATCTTTTGCAGGGCGATAAGGGCATTCTAACTGCCGTTAACACAATGTAATTACTCAATTTGTGAAGCTGGTATCAGTAGATTTAAATAGAGATGTATTCAATTATCTGAAAATTCATGTGATATATTTTAATGTTTAAAAAAAAAAATAAAAACTCTGTAAAATATGACTAGAGTAGATGTATTGCATGATATGGCCTTCAGTTCGCTTTAACTTGTTGCCATCCAAGATTCTGAAAATCTCAATAGAGTTTAACACAGGCCACATCGGTTCCCGTGGCCAATGGGCGTTAATTGGTCCATTCCACTGGTATTTTAGATTCTCATGACTGAGATAATGAATTGAAGTGCTCCTGTGAGGATATGCTTGCTTAGGAACATGTGATGTGTACCATCTATTCCTACTTGTTATAAAACGCCGTGACCTTTTTGACATGTTTTAAATGATTACCTTGAACTTAATTTACAGCCATCCTGTATTCATAGGATGCTATTTTTCTTTTAATTTTTCTTTTGTACACTGCGAGCATGCCTCCACAATATCCACAAAGCAACAGTCACAAGATGTCATGCTGGCTGTTATTGTTGGGAGAAGGACACAAAGTCAATGGCCTTAGCTACACTGAAAACAAATGCTCTGTCTGCTAAGAATAGTGGATAGGAGGAATTAACTTTTGTTAGGTACACTCAAAGTTATTTCTAGTAGATCAGTGGAACAAGCCTACTGTACAATAAGGGCAGGTTATTATCATTTTGCCAGTCATGGCCACATCGTGATTGTTAGCTGTACCAATGTATATGTGATAAGATATAGCGAGAATATGCTAACTGATAATAATAAAATCAATTAGAATTTATGTTAATTTGCTAAATGCAATGAATTATCATTATTTACAAATATGTGCACTGCACTAAGGTGTGTCCTCACTATGTTTGCTTTCTATTAACTTTCTTTTTGGTTTCCTAATAGCTGCTTTCAAAGTATAAAAAGAAGAGCATAAATCCAAGTTTTCAAGCTTTTTTTTTTAATGCAGATTGGTGTCGTTCCTACATGAAAGAATACTGTAGTTCTGAAAAAAAAATACTGCACAGGCCATTAGTAAGAG
>JZLH01S0332865.1:29411-40187 GCA_001188425.1 Eucidaris tribuloides | reverse complement strand
TTTAATGTATCCTACTCCATGATCTCTTGTTTCAACAGATTTGCAGCCGCTAAAGAAATCTGTTGCTTGAATTGAAGAGGCTGATTACCTAAAGCCTAAGTATGTTTTGGTTAATGGTAAAAAGTTAAATTCTTTGCATTTTATGTTTTTTAAAATAGACCTACTAGATCTTATCATCCCTGAAAATTGTTTACTCTTTGTAAGATGTTGGTGGGATCCCCCAATATTTTCCCATTAGGTAATATACATACTGCTACATGTCTTCCTATATTCAAACCTTACAATTTATCACTATAATGTATCCCCGAAAAACTGTGTTCGGGAGGATTCTATGGGATTGGCTCGTCGCGCCACGTCCGCCGCAGAGATTTCCTTTGTGAGCGCTCTACTAGCTGTATACTTCTTCTCCGATCATCTTCAATTTGGTATTGAAGCGTTGTCATTATGGTAAGCGAAGACGCCTATTGTTTTTGGTGGTGCGCCCTCGCTTACGTCCTGTCTGTACACAAAAAGTGTACGTTTTTTCAGGGTCTGCTTGTGTGCCTGCATACTGGCCGCCATTTCTGTCTTGACGGATTTTTTTCAAATTTGGCTGTGTAAGTGGTATCATATGTCACTTCTAGACACTATAACTTTTGGCTTGATGCTGCCCCAATGATTCCGAGCCCCCTTTTTACAGGGTCAAAGGTTCATACCTGGATATGGTCTAAATTTGCAAAATGCTTATTTTTCAATTACTTTGTTGTTACCCAAAGGATTTTATTCAAACTTTGCTGTATAGCGTGTATGGGTGGTCATTCTACATGTAGGCCACATTAGTGTTCTTGGTTTTGATGGCGGCCTCAGTGTTCCGACTTAGGCGGTGCCCATGTCACAATTACTTGTATATGAGTCTATCGCGCCACATTTCTTGTCCGCATTTTATTCAAACTTGCTTGGAAGTTTATTGGAGTGGGGGGGGGTGTCAATTTTGCCGCTAACAATAGTTTTCTAGTGACAGCGCCCTCATTGTTCGACTTTTATAGGATGCCATGTCATATTTTCTAATTTATCCAAATTGGGGGGTGAAGGACGGGTATCGGGAAGATACATGTGCTCGAAGGCGTCCACCCCCGCCGGGTGCCTCTTAGTTTTCAGTGGATTTCGATGTTATTTCTCTGGTGTCTGAAAGCGGCTAGCGAGTAGAATACTTAGTTAATGATTGACGAAAACTAATACTTGCGGCTTAGCCAGGACAATTCAATGATACAATTATACATAAAAGAATTTTAAAGGGGAAAACCAACTATTATAACACTGTGGAAGCCTCATTGAAAAAATTGTCAAACTGTGCCCTATCTGACATATCTGACTGTTTGGATGGGGCAAAATAATTACCCTAGAACACAAAGTTTAGACAGTTATGCTGGTCACTAGTAAATTATGTACAGACAAAGCTAGGCACATGATTTTATTATTCGGCCGATATGGAAATTCTGCCACACAGCACTTCTATGGGTAAGAAAGTGAATGGTCACTCAATGATTTTCACTTTTTTAAAGGCACTTAAGCATCGTTTTTTGAACCACAATTTTTTCGGGGTTCATTTTTAGACATTGTCAGAGACACTTGGTAGCTATGAGGATCATGGAAGCTCAGATTTTTTAAACTGATCATTGTTATACAATTGTCTTTTAAGAAAAAATCTTTTGTTTAACTTTGAATGCACTGGTAATGCAATGTGGTGAAGTATTGCGTGCGTAATATTTTCAGATGTTTAGCGCTTGCAAGTTTTGATTTGGAGCAGCAGTTCCAGAATGTTTTTGTTAGATTATTTGATTCTTGGGCATTTTTAGACTTTCTCCCGTATTAATTTTCTGCAACGATCATCTTTATATTCGTCAGCTTAAATATTTTGCTTTTAAACAGTGCGTTTATAGAAATGAAACACTACGGTTCTTCATCCTGTAACGATGATAGTAATATGCCTACGCTCTTATATCTGCGTTTCTCTGATTCCCAGGCTCCCATAAGCAATCCCTTCATGTGGTGCTGGCGTACACCGGCCAACAAAGTACGTATGGCAACCAATCCATTCTATCAGGGAGAGCTCCAGCACCAGTATAGCAACTACGACCCAGCCCAACGGGATGTATGGGGTGCAGGGTATTGCCGGCAGCGGCCACCGCACGAGATGCCCAACCAGAATATTCCATGATGTGGGCGGCTGCCGGTGGTTTAATTCAGATGCCAGGACAGCGGCTCCCGGTGAAATATGCAAATGAATGACGAGTTGGGCGGTGGGGGTACCCCCAGGGACAGATGAGTGGTGGTTTTGGCATGCAGCCCATTGGGCGTGCCCAATCAGTTTTGGGAGTTCCGGCGGTCGTATGGGCCGGGGCACGCAACCGACAACAGGTGGCCCGCGTCATCAGGGGCCGGGATTCGGTTTCGCCGGTGCCCTGGGAATGGGCCTACTGTGGCCGGACCTTCAGTTTTGCGAAAATGGGTCAGACGCAAACCGGCGGGGGCTGTGGCGGAGGGTTTGGACAGATGCGGCCGCCACAGCGCAACCAGTGCCACAGAATCAGTTTGCGAACGTGGCTGGGAGCAGCTCCCAATGCCAGCACAGCAACCACATGCGATTGGCTCCCAATCCATTTATGGTATGTATTATACAATATATCTGATTATGCAGAGTCTCCGGCTTGAAACTGATGACGAGGTTACCGTGGACTGTATTATTTTCCAAGGGGCACAGCCCTTGAGGGAAAATACTTAACAGTTCAACGTAACGAGGGCATTCATTAGTTCATAGAGAGACTCTTCTGGGATAGGCTTTATATTTGTTTATATCCGTCATCGAATTAACAGGGTAACTTACACAAAGAATAAAAAAAGGAAATTTGAAATGTATTACAGGTACCCTACGAGTAAGTGTTTGTCGCCACGGCATACAGGTTGCGCGATATTTTTACTTGCGCGTACGGATAGGATACAATTCCATTACACGTAAACTCTAGTTAGTTGAGTACAATTTCATAAACCTATTAAAAACACTTAATTTAATATCCATCATTCTCTTTTTGACTATAATTCCTAAATCAATTTGACGAACTTAACCAGTGTCTTAATCTTAAACTTTTGCCAAACTTCCATACGGGCGTAAGCACGCTATAAATGGGCTTTCACACGCACGCAAAAACAATAGCTGTACGGTACATGGTGTTTGTACACACGATTCATTCGGCTTTGAATTTAGCTCAAATCGTTGATACCGCTTGTTCGAGAGTACATAGTACTTTACTTATTTGTACTCTCCGCAGTCCGACTACTATAGTACTTTACTATTGTACTTCTCCGAGTAGTACAATAGATACTCTTTAATATTTTTACTCTCCGCAGTCCGACTACGCATAGCTACTTCAGAACGATTGTCTCCCAGACTCACAGAATAGTGTTTTATGTTTATTTTTCATCATGTGACATACTTTTGACCAACTCAGCCAATTCAAAGAACCTTACAATGAGGAGATATAATTTTCATAGACATCACAGTATCATCTTCTTTGATAGTTTTATACTGTGCAGAAAGGCGCATAGTACCATAGACTTTATATATGGTGTAAGAGGCCTTTCTGCACAAGTATGATGATTAGTACTTTTTTTAAACCTGTAAAAGTTTTCCTGCTAAAAAGCCGTCCATATGTTTTTTGCATGTACATGTGCATACAAGAGGAGTATCTTTGAAGTAGTGAAGTTTATTACAGCACACGATTAAACTTGGAAAGTGGTTTGGGGATGGAGAAAACAAGAAATATGAAATCTTAGTGCATTTACATGTTCCTGCTTTCCTGCAAATTGTTATCACAGAAATTTTATGTGTTTCACACTTACCCTGATTTTGAGATATGCCTTGGTTTCCTCAGGAAAATAATATATGACAACAGTAACATGCATTTGGGCATAAAATCTTTAAATTTACAATTAGCATGAAAGAGCAATTTATACTATCAATTCCAAGCAACGTTTGTAGGCATGGTCAGGAAAATATAACTCAAACTTACAACATATTCATTTAATTTAAAGTAATTTTTCCTATTGCCAGCTTCCGTATAAATTCATATAACCACAATTGTATTATGGTAGTAAGAAATTTATTTCTGATTGTCTTCTATGAGTACAGGAACTGACAAATGACTTTTTGTATCAACCATTGAAATTGGATTAAAATTATCAAATTCCAACAGATTTTATGGATGCAAGCTCTAGCCAGGGTCCGCTAAGTCGGTGATCACCGTGTCATGCTACGTTTCCACTATGATCCGGTGGCCAGGACAGTCTCGCTGCCCGAAACATAGTTCGTTGTGGAATTTTTTGCCTTTTTTGTTTTCTGTATCCAAGTTTTGTTAGGTCTGTCACATATTGCTCATTCCATCCCCCACGTTGTTCTCACGTCCATCTCCTTTTGTCCATGGAAGCCTGAAGTGTGATTGTCGTGGCCACCAGGAACGTACTGTAAATATAGCAATAGCTACTATGCACACAGCTTCTCCACAATATAATTATTGTGATGTTTCCTTCATGTTTTCTACCCTTTCTCTCTTCTTCCCTTTGGTCTCTCTGCATTCCGTCTATCCCTGTCTTGTCTTCACTCTGCAGGGAGGTGGATTTGGTCAAGCTCCGATACCACCAAAGAGTAACGCAAGTAATCCATTCCTCTAAGCTAGTCCGTTGTCATGGTCCGTACTACCAACTACTCTGTCCGGGTTGTGAAGGAAACTTCAGTTTGCGTCAGTGTTTTTAATCGCCGCCCTCCAGTGAAGTTACAGTATAAGTTATCCCCCATGCAATAGTATTACTCTCTAGACACTTTGCTGTGTGCTGGTTTGGGGGCCAGCTAGTTTAAACTGTACAGCTCGCCTACGACAGTGGAGATTCCTCTATTTCTGGTCAAGTATGATTATACAGGGTGGCCCAGAAACAATGGAATGGAACATTTAGGTTATTTTCCGAAAATGATTGGTCACTTTTATGAAGTTCATCCTGAGCTCTTTTTTTTTTGTGAGCAGTGAAATGAACCAGATAATTATTTTGGTTTGGTCATTTTTATTTTAGGGCCATTTTTGTTGAGCAATGTTTAATTAGGTATGCATGCTGCAGTTTATGTGTAATTTATGGAGGACGTATCAATACCGTGTTTACTGCTAGAAAAGCTGAAATGCCACTGCTTTGTTACAATCGGCTCTGAAATGAAAACTAGGAAACAAAAAATGACAATCTAATTTGTCGTCTTGCTCAAAAGAAAAATATGCTATCGCATGAACACCATATTTGCATTCTGTGTTTTTTTGCGGCCACCTCTATATGTGTTATGTTATGAGAGCTTTGATGTGAAATTTGCAAAGCGTGCCCTATCAATGGTGGTTTCTTTAAAGATATGCAAACTGAAATAAAAAATATTTTCATTAGTGGGGCTGCAAATTGACTGCCAATGCTTTCAAGTTAGAATACCGGGGCAGCATGTACATGCCTAAACGCATCTCCCTGTTGGTGTTACTAAAAACATGCGGTAAATGGAAAGTGTTTGTAGTGTGTATTGATGCTTCTAAATGAAATACTACCATTCTCAAATTATTGAAGAGATGTTGTTCTTTGCTGATAAAATGTTGAGTTCGTCTTGTGATGAATTGAGCCAGTTTAATGATCATAGATAATTGTACTTGACTGCATACACATGCACTTCATACATCCCATAAGTATGCATTTGCACTGATCAGTGTGCCAGTGAGCTCAAGTACGCTGATTTGGCCAGTCTATAATATTGTGGATTTTGGATATTGCAAGTCCTCACAAAACCAAGACATTTGTGTGTTTTAAAACATTCAATGTATGTGTGAACAGGGTGACCTGACATTTGCTCCTTTGAAAATTTCTCAGAAGACAATGAATTTGGGTTAGGATTGCCATTGAGTTTCCAGTTCAGAATAGGGTTAAAGTTGGGTAACAGGTTGGTGTTGGTTTAGGGTTTAGGTTTGTCATTGAGTTCGCAGTTCAGAATACGGTTAGGGTTAGAGGTTGGTTTAGGATTAGGGTAGGGTTAGTTTATGCAGTCGTTGCCTTAGTAAACGTCGTGGAACCATGTTCAGAACTTGTGTGTAAGCACGCTCACAGTGTGATCCATACGTACATTATGTTGGATGCCACACATTTAATATTCAGTGTCAATACCCTTCTAAATGAGCAAGCAGTATCCATTTATACTAGAGCACTACATGAAGGAGTCTTGCCAGTGGGCTTCAGAGTTCAATTGTTTTTATTCTGTTTTCGTGTAGAATTCAAAACTGGTTTATAGATGTCAATTTGTAGTTATTTTACACTTTTGGTCAAATTTCAGACTAAGATATCATGATTGCAGTTTAAGACTTTTTAATGGATTTACTTCGGCACTCAAGAATAAAGTTAAACATTTATTAACCACTACTTTAAATACAGCATGATAATCACACACTCATCTGTCAGTAATTGTTGTTTCTACTAATATTTTGATTTTACAAATTCCAGATAAAATACGAACACTTTAACTATTTCACAAATTATATTTTACAACCTTTTATACCTGATCAGTTGACAACTTTTGTTTTCAAGAAATAGTCTTTGGCTTTTCATATCTACATACCCTCAGCATGAAATGACTTATTTCGGTTTCACATCTGCTTGAATGACTCATTTTATTCCTTCAAAAGTTCATGCTGTGCCAAACCGCCCAAAACTGTTGTTTCAATGTCAAAACACAAAACATTTCATAGAACAATGTGAAGTTGCTTTAAATGAGGGGTTCATTGGTCGCATCTACCTTGCAAAATAGAAACAAAGGTATGTAGCACTGGACATTCCAACATGATGTTCTTTATTGCATTGGCTTTGGTAAGTTTGGTAACTCTTGTGATAGAGGGTCTGTGATTAATGTAGTGGGTTACTTTGAGACCAAACTATTGGCCAACTGGTTCACTGTCATAGAAGCAGCAATGGCCAGAAAGATGCTGCTGTCAACAGAAATTTTATTGTCATGACAAGTAGTGTTCAACTCAGAATGGCACATTTTTAAGTCTTTTGGGTATCAATTAGATTAACGTGAATAATGAGTATACACTGTCGAAATGAAATGTAGCTTCACAAACACTTACTGTGACAGGTAAAAATGGGTGGGTAGCTGCAGCCCCCCAAAATCTGATATGTTGTCCACATGAAATATATGAATAGATTAGCTTGTCTGGTAGTTACTATTGATCACAGTATAATAGCTTCCTTGATCTAAATGTGATATCTGATAGCATAGAATTATAGATGTCTTTTTGTGTGGACTGGACTATGGGATGGGTAGTGGGCACCTGGGCACCGAACATTTTTGGGAAAGGATGCAGAAAGAAATATTTCTATTTTTTGCATGATGACTTTAGGATATCTAGCCTGTTATTGTTCGAAACAATTTGATAGTTCTTTGCTAGAAATTTGTGGCTCAGTGACATGTAATCATACTTCATCACCGACATGCTCATTTGACACACATACATAGTGTGACCCACACTCTTCACAGTGTCACACCTAATCTTCACAGTGACCTACCCTTTCTACACAGTGACCAACCCTTTCTACACAGTGACCAACCCTTTCTACACACTGACACACCCACTCTACACAGTGACACACCCACTCTACACAGTGACACACCCACTCTACACAGTGACACACCCACTCTACACAGTGACATACCCACTCTATGCAGTGATACATCCACTCTACGCAGTGACACACCCACTCTACACAGTGACACAGCCACTCTACACAGTTACATGCCCACTCTTCACAGTTGCATGTCCTCTCCTCACAGTTTCATGCCCACTTTTCACAGTTTCATGCCCACTCTTCACAGTTACATGCCCACTCTTCACAGTTGCATGCCCTCTCCTCACAGTGACCTACCCACTGTACATAGTTATATGCCCACTCTTCACAGTTTCATGCCCACTCTTCACAGTTTCATGCCCACTCTTCAGAGTCACACGTCTATTCTACACAGTGACCTACCCATCGTACTCAGTGACTGGCCCACTCTACACAGTAATACACCCACTCAACACAGTGTGACCCCCACCTTTCACAGTGGCACGCCCACTCTACACAGTGACTCACACTCTTCACGGTAACATGCCTACTCTACACAGTGACCTACCCACGGTACAGAGTAGCCTGCCCACTCTACACATTAACACACCCACTCAACACAGTGTGACCCCCACCTTTCACAGTGGCACACCCACTCTACACAGTGACCCACACTCTTCAAGGTAACATGCCTACTCTACACAGTGACCCACACTCTTCGCAGTGACATGCCTACTTTACAAAAATGACCCACTCACTCTACACAATGACACACCCTCTCTACACAGAGTGACCCACACTCTCTACACAGTGATCACACTCTTCACAGTGACATGCCCACTCTACACAGTGATCACACTCTTCACAGTGACATACCCACTCTACACAGTGACCCACACTCTTCACAGTGAGATGCCTACTTTACAAAATGACCCACCACTCTACACAGTAACATACCACTCTACATATTAACACACCCACTCAACACAGTGTGACCCACACTCTTCACAGTGACATGCCCACTCTACACTGTCACCCACACTCTTCACAGTGAAATGCCTACTTTACAGAGAGACCCATCCACTCTACACAGTGACACACCACTCTACACGGTGTGATCACCACTCTTCAAAAAGACCCACCCACTCTATACAGTGACCTACCCATTCTTCACAGTGACACACCCACTCTCCACAGACACACATCCACTCTAGTACATGATATGCTTGACAAATTCCTCTATTAACTAATCATTTCCAGGCTCTGCAATTAAAAGATTCAAGATATTGCAAAATACTAATAAGCAAATTGGTTTCTCAAATATTCAAGAATAGAGGAATACATGGTGATGGAATATTTCATTGTCATTCACCTTTTGTCTCCCCGAGAGGAAAAACAATGACATTACATCACAGAAGAAGGAGGGCATTATGTAGATTACAAATTGCATGTATAATAATGATCTCAGTCCTGGACCAGTCGTATTGTATCTTGCCTTTATCCCATTGAATTTCATGTGTCATTTAGTAACCATCCAGCATTCTTAAGTCAAGGTTTCTATTTAATCAGTTGTAGCCTTATATCAAGACTGTATTAAGCATTTTTTATTGGTAAGAAAAATGACATGTCATATGGAACAGCAAAGTGTAAATGAATTAAAAAGAATTTGCATGTCAAAACTTGTCTTAATGAAAGGCTACACAGTGTATTCTGTACATAGTCTTCTGTATCGCTATTTGCATGTATCAACCCTGTTCTGATGTTGCCTCCCATAATGTCTTATATACAGTACTTTCATGTGCTGCACAATTAAACATATAATGCAGTGCATATTCTATTTTATCTAGCTATTCATAATACTGAGGCACTGTACAAGAATTTATATATTTTATTTTAAAGTGCTATAATATAAGTTGTCATCAGACATGTTAATGTATGTATTATTAGTTAACAAATGCTTATGTTTCATATTACTAATCTAAAATTGTATATTATCTTCGTCCAGTCAATTTTTGTGTCAATTAATTGTTCATAGAACTATTGCAAACTTAGAAAGTTTGCAAAATGACTAGTGCGCTCGGAGACTGTGTATAATGCTGAGATACAACTGTCCGTATATGTTTAGAAGTGTTTGTATCGCATGGGCTTTGCCTAATTCTGTACAGTCAAACCAATATTGGCAGTTTATATTTTTTGATAGTATATGGGAGAATTATAACTGGAACATGTGTATACAAAGATGCTAACAAAAGGGGCTCTGCTTGATTCTGTAGTTATACTAATATTGGTGTTGTATAATTGTTTATTGTTTGGGTAATGCGTAATAATTCACAAGGCCACAATGTCAAAGTAGAAGTAGGATGCATGAAATTTGGCAGTAGAGGTGTATGCATGATTGTTAAAACATATCTCCACCTTTAAGGGTGAAACCATTGGTCCCATTATTGTGTCATTTTCAAAATCAGGCAGTTGATGACAATTGTTGATTATTCATAATATTGCATGTGTTATGTTGGTATGCAAATAACGCACAGTCCAAAGTGTGTTAATGCAAATTATCCGAACGAGGTCACTTTTAAATTGTCCCAAACTAATGAGACACGATGTGTGTTTTGGACTATTTACAAGTGATTGGGTGTGGTTAATTTGCATTAATGCAGAAACTATGATTGGGGATTATTTGTTTCATAAATTGGGCTGTTAATGAGCACACAATCTTTGAGAGGAGTTTGAATTTTAATTCGCAGCTCAGACCAGTACAACTAACCAATGTAAGTCCGATAAAGCAAAGTCCAGATCAGGGGTTCTCAAACAGCGACGCGCATGCCACTTTTGGCGCATCGGGCCTTCCGCAGTTGCGCATGGATGCAGCTATGAAAAAAATAATAAATTTTGAAATTTCTTTGAATTTATTTGTATGCTGTTTATATTGAGTAATGCCATGCGTCTCTTAAAGGCCTCATATTTAAAAACTTCAGGGGGCTCTGCCCCCTCGACCCCCGCCAGGGGCCCTTGAGCGGGCCCCTGGACCCCACGATGCGACGCTGCGCTCGCTTCACGTGGTGGATAGTGGCTCAGTACAAATTCTCGACAACAAATATGGCACTTCAACAAAAATAATTGAGAACCCCT
>JZLH01S0332865.1:8164-20609 GCA_001188425.1 Eucidaris tribuloides | reverse complement strand
GAGAGATGTTGTTCTTTTGCTGATAAATTGTTGAGTTCGTCTTGTGATGAATTGAGCCAGTTTAATGATCATAATAATTGTACTTGACTGCATACACATGCACTTCATACATCCCATAAGTATGCATTTGCACTGATCAGTGTGCCAGTGAGCTCAAGTACGCTGATTTGGCCATCTCTATAAATTGTGGATTTTGGATATTGCAAGTCCTCACAAAACCAAGACATTTGTGTGTTTTAAAACATTCAATGTATTGTGAGCAGGGTAACCTGACATTTGCTCCTTTGAAATTTCTCAGAAGAGCAAAATTTGGGTTAGGATTTGCCATTGAGTTTCAGTTCAGAATGGGTTAAAGTTGGGTAACAGGTTGGTGTTGGTTTAGGGTTTAGGTTTGTCATTGAGTTTCCAGTCAGAAATGGTTAGGGTTAGAGGTTGGTTTTAGGTTAGGTTGGGTTAGTTTATGCAGTTGTTGCCTTAGTAAACGTCATGGAACCATGTTCAGAACTTTGTGTGTAAGCACGCTCACAGTGTGATCCATACGTACATTTTTAGTTGGATGCACACATTTAATATTTAGTGTTGATTCCCTTCTAAATGAGCAGGCAGTATCCATTTATATAAAGAGCACTGCATGAAGGAGGTCTTGCCAGTTGAGTTCAGAGTTCATGTTTTATTCTGTTTTCTTGTGAAATTCTAAACTGGTTGTGTATCTCATAGGATGTCAATTTGTAGTTATTTTACACTTTTAGTCAAATTTCAGACTAGGATATCATAATTGCATTTTGAGACATTTAATTGATTTACTTTGGCACACAAGAATAAAGGTTAAGCATTATTAACCACTACTTTAAATACAGCCATGATAATCACACATCATCTGTCAGTATTGTTGTTTCTACTAATATTTTGATTTTACACAATTCCAGAATCACTGTAGCAACCACTTTAACTATTTCACAAATTATATTTACCACCTTTTATACCTAATCAGTTGACAACTTTTGTTTTCAATAAATAGTCTTTGCTTTTTCATAACTACATACCTGAGCATCAAATGACTTTACATGATTGCACTCGATTTCGGTTTCCATCTGCTTGAAGGACACATTTTTATTCCTTCAAAAGTTTATGCTGTCCAAAAACTGTTCATTTCAGTGTCAAAACACAAAACAATTTCATAGAAACAATGTGAAGCTGCTTTAAATGAGTGGTTCATTGTCGCATCTACTTTGCAAAATAGAACAAGGTATATGCATCTGGACATTCAACATGATGTTCTTTATTTTTGTCATCCATACAAGTGCTTTGGTAAGTTTGGTAACTCTTGTGATAGAGAGTGTGTGATTAATGTAGTGGGTTACTTTGAGACCAAACTATTGGCCAACTGGTTCACTGTCATAGAAGCAGCAAGGGCAGAAAGATGCTGCTGTCACAGAAATTTTATTGTCATGACAAGTAGTGTTCAACTCAGAATGGCACATTTTTAAGTCTTTTGGGTATCAATTAGATTACGTGAATAATGAGTAATAACTGTCGAATATGAAATGTAGCTATCAAAACACTTACTGTGACAGGTAAAAATGCGGGGGTAGCTGCAGCCCCCAAAAATCTGATATGTTGTCCACATGAAATATATGAATAGATTAGCTTGTCTGGTAGTTACTATTGATCACAGTTATAAGCTTCCTTGATCTATAATGTGATATCTGATAGCATAGAATTATAATGTCTTTTTGTGTGGACTGGACTATGGAATGGGTAGTGGGCCCAGGGCACGAACATTTTTGGAAGGATGCAGAAGAATTTCTATTTTTTTGCATGATGACTTTAGGATATGTAGCCTTTATTGTTTGAAACAATTTGATACTCTTTGCTAGAAATTTGTGGCTCAGTGACATGTAATCATCTTCATCACCGACATGCTCATTTGACACACATACATAGTTGACCACACTCTTCACAGTGTCACACCTAATCTTCACAGTGACCTACCCTTTCTACGGTACACAGTGACAACCCTCTTCTACACATGACACACCACCTCCAGTACACACTTTACACAGTGACACACCCACTCTACACAGTGACACACCCACTGCTACACAGTGACACACCACTTTTACACAGTGACATACCACTCTATGCAGTGATACATCCACTCTACGCAGTGACACACCCACTCTACACAGTGCACAAGCACTCTACACGTTACATGCCCATCTTCACAGTTGCATGTCTCTCCTCACAGTTTCATGCCCACTTTTCACAGTTTCATGCCACTCTTCACAGTTACATGCCACTCTTCACAGTTGCATGCCTCTCTCACAGTGACCTACCACATGTACATAGTAGCCTGGCCCACTCTACACAATAACACACCATTCAACACAGTGTGACCCCACCTTTCACAAGTGGCACACCCACTCTACACAGTGACTACACTCTTCACGGCTAACATGTCTACTCTACACAGGGACCCTACCACGGTACAGAGTAGCCTGCCCACTCTACACAATTAAACACCCACTCAACACAGTGTGACCCCCACCTTTCACAGTGGCACACCACTCTACACAGTGACTCACACTCTTTATGGTAACATGCCTACTCTACACAGTGACCTACCCACGGTACAAGTAGCCTGCCCACTTCTACACATTAATACACCCACTCACACAGTGTGACCCCACCTTTCACAGTGGCACACCCACTCTACACAGTGGCCCACACTCTTTAGATAACATGCCTACTCTACACAGCTGCCACACTCTTCGCAGTGACATGTCTACTTTACAAAATGACCCACCCACTCTACACAATGACACTCTCTCTACACAGAGTGACCCACACTCTCTACACAGTGACCTCTCCACTCTTTACAGTGACATGCCCACTCTGACCAGTGATCGACACTCTTCACAGTGACTGCCACTCTACACAGTGACCACAACTCTTCACAGTGAGATGCCTCTTTACAAAGTGACCCACACTCCACACATGACACACCACTCTACATGGTGTGATCACCATCTTCAAAAAGACCCACCACTCTATACAGTGAGTCAGTGACCTACCCATTCTTCACAGTGACACACCCAATCTCCACAGACACACATCCTCTCTAGTACATGCTTTACAAATTCCTCTACTAACTAACCATTTCCAGGATCTGAATATTAAAGATTTAGATATTGCAAAATACTAATAAGCAAATTGTTTCTCAATAGTCAAGAATAGAGGAATACATGGTGATGGAATATTTCATTGTCATTCACTTTTGTCTCCCGAGAGGAAAAACAATGACATTACATGCACAGAAAGAAGGAGAGCTTATGTAGATTACAAATTGCATGTATAATAATGATCTCAGTCCTGGACCAGTCATATTGTATCTTGCCTTTATCCCATTGAATTTCACATGTCATTTAGTAAACCATCCAGCAATTCTTTAGTCAGGTTTCTATTTAATCAGTTGTAGCCTGATATCAAGACTGTAATAAGTATTTTATTTGGTAAGAAAAATTAAAACAATTTGCATGTCAAAACATGTCTTAATGAAAGGCTACACGGATGTATTCTGTACATAGTCTTCTGTATCGCTATTTGCATGTATCAACCTCTGTCTGATGTTGCCTCCATAATGTTTTATATACAGGTACTTTCATGTGCTGCACAATTAAACATATATGCAGTGCATATTCTATTTTATCTAGCTATTCATAATACTGAGTCACTGTACAAGAATTTATATATTTTATTTTAAAGTGCTATAATATAAGTTGTCATCAGACATTGTTTATGTATGTATTATTAGTTAACAAATGCTTATGTTTTATTTACTAATCTAAAATTGTATATATCTTGTCCAGTCAATTTTTGTGTCAATTTATTGTTCATAGAACTATCGCAAACTTAGAAAGTTTGCAAAATGACTAGTGCGCTCGGAGACTGTGTATAATGCTGAGATACAACTGTCCGTATATGTTTAGAAGTGTTTGTATCGCATGGGCTTTGCCTAATTCTGTACAGTCAAACCATATTGGCAGTTATATTTTTTTGATAGTATACGGAGAATTATAACTGGAACATGTGTATACAAAGATGCTAAACAAAAGGGGCTTTGCTTGATTCTGTAGTTTATCTAATATTGGTGTTGTATAATTGTTTATTGTTTGGGAATACGTAATAATTCACAGGCCACAATGTCAAAGTAGAAGTAGGATGCATGAAATGGCAGTAGAGGTGTATGCATGATTGTTAAAACATATCTCCACCTTTATAGGGTGAAACCGACATTGGTCCCATTATTGTGTCATTTTCAAAAATTAGGCAGTTGATGACAAGTGTTAATTATTCATAATATTGCATGTGTTATTGTGGTAACAAATAACGCACAGTCCAAAGTGTGTTAATGCAAATTATCCAAACGAGGTCACTTTTAAATTGTCCCAAACTAATGAGACACGATGTGTGTTTTAGACTATTTACAAGTGATTGGGTGTGGTTAATTTGCTTAATGCAGAACTAGGATTGGGTTATTTGTTTTATATATTGGGCTGTGAATGAGCACACAATCTTTGAGAGGAGTTTGAATTTTAATTCACAGCTCAGACCAGTACAACTAACCAATGTAAGTCCGATAAGCAAGTCCAGATCAGGGGTTCTCAAACAGTGACGGCATGCCACTTTTGGCACATCGGGCCTTCCAAAGTGGCGCATGGAGCAGCTATGAAAAAAATAATAAATTTTTGAAATTTCTTTGAATTTATTTGTATGCTGTTTGTATCGAGTATTGCCATGGGCCTCTTAAAAGCCTCATATTAAAAACTTCAGGGGCTCTGCCCCTCGACCCCGCCAAGGGCCTTGAGCGGGCCCTGGACCCACGATGCGACGCTGCGCTCGCTTCATCGTGTTGAATAGTCGTGGCGAGTACAAATTCTCTTCAACAAAAATATTGAGAACCCTGCTCTAGATAGACCATAGATAGCAAGCATATTTTGTACGTAGATCTTCCTGATGTGTTTAATTGTGCAAGTTGAATGAACATGACTGAAGAGAGAGATTTAGGAGCTCTAACTGCAATTAAATACATGTTTTTAGTCTATGTCCATATCATACCATACAAATCTTGGCCTTATCGGATCTTTGGTCTGTATCCCTACAGACCAAAGATCCGATAAGGCCAAGATTTGTATGGTATGATATGGACATAGACTAAAAACAATGTATTTAATTGCAGTTAGAGCTCCTAAATCTCTCTCTTCAGTTCATGTTCAGTCAATTTCCAATTTTAAAAACATCAGGAAGAGATCTGTACACCTATGCTTGCTATCTAACGGTCTATCTTAGAGCAGGGGTTTCTCAATTTATTTATGTTGAAGAGAATTTGTACTGCGCCACTATTTCAACACGTTAAAGCGAGCGCAGCGTCATCGTGGGTCATGGCCCGCTCAGGCCCTTGGGGGGTCGAGGGGCAGAGCCCCTGAGTTTTTAATATGAGCCTTTTAGAGGCCCATGGCAATACTCGATACAAACAGCTACAAATAATTCAAAGAAATTTCAAAATTTATTATTTTTTTCATAGCTGTTCCAGCGCCTTTGGAAGGCCGATGCTGCAAAAGTGGCATGCGCGTCTTCACTGTTTGAGAACCCCTGAATCTGGACTTTGCTTTATCGGATCTTAATTGGTTAGTTGTACTGGTCTGAGCTGTGAATTAAATTCAAACTCCTCTCAAAGATTGTGTGCTCATTCAGCCAATATAATGAAACAAATAACCCAATCTAGTTCTGATTATGCAAATTTAACCACACCCAATCCACTTGTAAATAGTCTAAAACACAATCGTGTTCTATTAGTTTGGGACAATTTAAAAGTGACTCGTGTTGGATAATTTGCTTAACACATTTGGATGTGGTTATTTGTGTACCACATAACAACATGCAATATTATGAATAATTAACACTTGTCATCAACTGCTAATTTTTGAAAATGACAAATAATGGGCCAATGTCGGTTTCACCTTACAAGTGGAGTATGTTTTTAACAATCATGCATACACCTCTACTGCCAATTTTCATTGATCCTACTTCTACTTTGACATTGTGGCCTTGTGATTATTACGTATTACCCAAACAATAAACAATTATACAATACACCAATTTAGTATACTAACAGATCAGCAAAGCTCTTTTGTTTAGCATTCTTTGTATACACTGTTCCAGTTATAATCTTCCCGGTTACTATCAAAAAAGATAAACTGCCCAATATTGGTTGACTGCTACAGATTTAGCAAAGCCCATGCCGATACAAAACACTTCGTAAAATATACGGACAGTTGTATCTCAGCATATATACACAGTTCCCCGCCACAGCGCACTTAGTATTTTGCAAACTTTCTAAGTTGCGATAGTTCTTATGGATACAATTATTGACACAAAAATTGACTGGGAACGAAGATAATATACAATTTTAGATAGTAATATGAACATAAGCATTTGTTTAACTAATAATACATACATAACAATGTCTGATGACAACTTTTATTAATAGCACATTTAAAATAAAATATATAAATTCTTGTACGTTGAACTAGTCATTATGATAGCTAGATAAATAGACATATGCACTGATATATGTTTTAATTCGTGCAGCACATGAAAGTACTGTATTTAAAACATTTGGAAGCAACATTCAGAACAGAGGTGATACATGCAAATAGCGATACAGAAGACTATGTACAGAATACACCGTGTAGCCTTCTTAAGACATGTTTGACATGCAAATTGTTTGTAATTTTCTTACCAATAAAAAATACTTATTTACAGTCTTGATATTCAGGCCACTACAATGATTAATAAAACCTTGAACTAAGAATTGCTGGAATTATGGGGTTACTAAATGACATTGTGAAATTCAATGGTAAAGGCAAGATACACTTATGACTGGTCCAGGACTGAGATATTATTTATACATGCAATTTGTAATCTACATAAGCCCTCCTTCGTTTCTGTGGCATGTAATGTCCATTGTTTTTCCTCTCGGGGGAAAAGGTGAATGACAATGAATGTTTCCATCACATATGTATGTCCTTTATTCTTGCTATTGGAGAAACAATCTTGCTTATTAGTATAATTTGCAATATCTTAAATCTTTTTAATTACAGATCCTGGAAAATGGTTAGTTAGTAGAGGAATTGTAAGCATGTACTAGAGAGGCATGTGTAGTCTGTGGGAGGTGGGTGTGTCACTTGAAGAATGGGTAGGTCACTGACTCATGAAATAGAGTGGGTGGGTCTTTTTGAAGTAGTGGTGATCACACACATGTAGCAGTGGTGTGTCACTGTGTGGAGTGGGTGGCGTCACTTTGTAAAGTCGATCTCACTGGAAGAGTTGTGGAAGTCACTGTTGTAGAGTGGCATGGTCACTGTGAAGAGTGTGATCACTGTGTAGAGTGGGCATGTCCTGTAAGAGTGGAGAGGTACACTGTGTAGAGAGCTGTGGGTCAATCTTTAGTGTAGAGATTGATGTGTCATTGTTGTAGAGTGGGTGGGTCACTTTTGTAAAGTAGACATGTCACGCGAAGAGTGTGGGCACTGTGTAGAGTAGGCATGTTACTCTTAAAGAGTGTGGGCCACTTGTGTAGAGTGAGGTGTGCCACTGTGAAAGGTGGGGGTCACACTGTGTTGAGTGGGTGTATTAATTGTAGAGTGGGCAGGACTTACTCTAGTACCGTGGGTCAGGTCACTGTTGTAGAGTTAGAGCATGTTACCTGAAGAGTGTGAGTCACTGTGTAGAAGTGGGTGTGCCACTGTGAAAGGTGGGGGTTCACACTGTGTTGAGTGGGTGTGTTAATGTGTATTGAGTGGGCAGGTTACTTCTGTACCGTGGGGTTAGGGTTCACTGTGTAGAGTAGACATGTTACCGTGAAGTAGTGTGACGTCACTGTGTGAGTGGTGTGCACTGTGGAAAGGTGGGGGGTCACCAACTGTGTTGAATGGGTTGTGATTATTTGTAGAGCTGGGCCGGCTACTGATGTACATGGGTAGGTCATGTGAGGATGAGGGCATGAATGTGAAGAGTGGGCATGTAACTGTGGAGCAGTGGCATGAAACTGTGAAAAGTGGGCATGAAACTGTGAGGAGAGACATGCAACTGTGAAGAGTGGGGCATGTAACTGTGTGGGAGTGGCTGTGTCACTGTGCTAGTGGGTGTGTCACTGCGTAGAGTGGATGTATCACTGCATAGAGTGGTATTGTCACTGTGTAGAGTCGTGTACTCGTGTAGAGTGGGTGTGTCACTGTGTAGAGTGGGTGTTGTCCTGTGTAGAGTGGGTGTGTCAACTGTGTAAAGTGAGGTGTGTCAGTTGTGTAGAAAGGGTTGGTCACTGGTGTACCGTAGAAAGGGTATGGTCACTGTGAAGATTAGGTGTGACACTGTGAAGAGTGTGGGTCACACTATGTATGTGTGTCAAATGAGCATGTCGTGTGATGAAGTATGATTACATGTACTGAGCCACGAAATTTCTAGCAAGAGTATCAAATTGTTTCAAACAATAACAGGCTACATATCCTAAAGTATCATGCAAAAATAGAAATATTTCTTCTGCATCCTTTCCCAAAAATGTTCGGTGCCCTGGTGCCCACTTACCCATTTCCATAGTCCAGTCACACAAAAAGACATTTATAATTCTATGCTATCCAGATATCACATTTAGATCAAGGAAGTATTATACTGTGATCAATAGTAAACTTACCAGACAAGCTTAATCTATTCTATATTTTAATGTGGAAACATATCAGATTTTTGGGGGGCTGCAGCTACCCACCCATTTTTACTGTCACAGTAGTGTTTGTGAGCTACATTTCATTTCGACAGTGTTATACTCATTATTCACGTAATCTAATTGTAACCCAAAAGACTTAAAAATGTGCCATTCTGAGTTGAACATCTACTTTAGTCATGACAATTAAAATTTCTGTTGCAGCAGCATCTTTCTGGCCTTGCTGCTTCTATGACAGTGAACCAGTATTTTTTTGGCCAAATAGCTTTTGGTCTCAAAGTACCCATACCATTAATCACACACTCTCTATACAAGAGTTTACAAACTACCAAGCACTGTATGGATGACAAAATAAAGACATCAATGTTGAAATGTCCAGTGCTATATACCTTTGTTTCTATTTTGCAAAGTTAGATGCGACAATGAACCACTCATTTAAAGCAGCTCACATTGTTCTATGAAATTGATTTTGTGTTTTGACATTTGAAATTGACAGTTTTTGACAGCATAAACTTTTGAAGGAATAACATGTGTCCTTCAAGCCAGATGTGAAACCGAATCGGTGCAATCATGTAAGTCATTTGTGCTCAGGGTATGTTAAGTATGAAAAAAAAAAAAAAAGCAAAGACTATTTAATTGATACAAAGTTGTCAATGATTAGGTATAAAAGGTGGTAATATAATTTTGTTGAATAGTTAAAGTGGTTTCTACAGTGATCTTGGAATTTGGTAAAATCAAAATATTAGTAGGAAACAACATTACTGACGATGAGTGTGTGATTATCATTGATGTATTTAAAGTAGTGGTTAATAATGCTTAACTTTTTCTTGTGTGCCAAAGTAAATTCAGATTAAATGCCTCAAAAATGCAATTATGATATCCTAGTCTGAAATTTGACTAAAAGTGTAAAATAACTACAAATATTGGACATCTATGAGAATACACAACCAGTTTAGAATTTCACAGAAAACAGAATAAAACATTGAAACTTCTAAGCTCACTGGCAAGCACTCTTCATGCAGTGCTCTTATATTTTAAATGGCATACTGCCTGTCATTAGAAGGGAATCAACATAAATATTTAAATGGTGGCATCCCAACATAATGTACGTATAGGACTCACACTGTGAGCCGTGCTTACACACAATTCTGAACATGGTTCCATGACGTTTACTAAGGCAACAACTGCATAAACATAACCCTACCCTAACGCTAAACAACCTCTACCCTAACCCTATCTGAACTGGAAAACTCAATGACAAACCTAAACCTAAACCAACACCAACCTTTACCAACTTTTAAACCCTATTCTGAACTGAAACTCAATGGAATCCTAACCCAATTTGTTGTCTTTCTGAGAAATTTCAAAGGGAGCAAATGTCAGGTTACCCTGCCTCACACATACATTTGGAATGTTTTAAAAACACACAATGTCTTGGTTTTTGTGAGGACTTGCTAATATCCAAAATCACAAATATTATATGGATTGGAAAATCAGCGTACTTTGAGCTCACTGGCACACTGTCAGTGCAAATGCATTTTAACTTATGGGATGTATGAAGTGATGTGTATGGCCAGTCAAGTACAATTATTATGTCATTAACTGGCTCATTCATCCAAGACGAACTCAACATTTATCGCAAAAGAACACATTCTCTCTCAATAATTGAGAATGGTGTATTCATTTAGAAGCGATCAATACACACTCTCCATTTTCTGCATTTTTATAACACCACAGGGAGATGCAACGTTTAGGATGTACATGCTGCCCGGTATTCTTACTTGAAAGCATTGCAGTCATTGCAGCCCACTATTGAAAATATTTTTTTATTTCAGTTTGGATATCTTAAAGAAACCACGCATTGGTATAGCACGCTTGCAAATTTCATCAAAGCTTCATAACATAACACTATGGAGGGTGGGCCCAAAAAACACAGAATGCAAATATGGTGTTCATGCGATTAGCATATTTTTCTTTTGAGCAGCGACAATTAGATTGTCATATTTTGTTTCCTTAGTTTTCATTTCGAGAGCCGATGTTAAGCAGTGCATTTTCGCTTTTCTAGCAGGTAAAACGTTTATTGTACGTCCTCCCACTCACAAAAAAAAGAGTCTATCGGATGAACTTTCATAAAAGTGACCAATCATTTCGGAAAATAACCATAAATGTTCCATTCATTGTTTCTGGGCGCCCACCCATGTATAATCATATTGACCAGAATTTAGAGGGTCTCCAACTGTCGTAGCGCGAGCTGATACAGTTTAACTAGCTGGCCCCCAAACCAGCACAGGCAAAGTGTCTTAGTAGAGTAATACTATTGGGCATGGGGGATAAACTACTATACTTCACTGGAGCGCGGCGTTATTATAAACACTGTACGCACTGAAGTTTCCTTCACAACCCGGACAGAGGTTAGGTGGTAGTGACGACCATTGACCGGACTAGCCTTAGAGGAATGGATTACCTTGACGTTACTCTTTGAGTGGTATCGGAGCTTGGACCAAATCACCTCCTGAGAGTGAAGACAAGACAGGCGAATAGACGGAATGCAGAGGACCAAAGGAAGAAGAGAGAAAGGGTAGAAAACATGAAGGAAACATCACAATAAATTATATTGTGGAGAAGTGTGTGGCATAGATAGCTATTGCTATATTTTACAGTACGTTTCTGGTGGGCCACGACAATCCACACTCAGGCTTCCATGGAAAAAGGGATGGCACGTGAGAAACGTGGGGGATGGAATGATCAAATTGTGACAGACCTAACAAACTTGGATACAGAAAACAATAAAAGCAAAATTCACAACGAACTATGTTTGGGCAAGCGAGACTGATCCTGGCCACCGGAGATCATAGGCGCGGAACGTAGCATGACACGGTGATCACCGACTTAGCGGACCCTGGCTAGAGCTTGCATCAATAAAATCTGTTGAGAATTTGATATTTTAAATCCATTTCAATGGTTGATACAAAAATCAATTTGTCAGTTCCTGTACTCATAGAAGACAATTCAGGAAATAAGATTTCTTACTAACATAATACATTGTTGGTTATATGAATTTATACGGAAGGTTGGCAATAGGGAAAACATTACTTTAATTAAATGAATATGTTGTAAGTTTTGAGTTATATTTTCCTGACCATGCCTACAAACGTTGCTTGGAATTGATAGTATAAAATTGCTCTTTCATGCTAATTGTAATTTTAAAGATTTATGCCCAAATGCATGTTACTGTTGTCATTTTATTTTCCTGAGGAAAACCAAGGCATTCTCAAAATCAGGTAAGTGTGAAACACTAAAATTTCTGGCATAACAATTTGCAGGAGCAGGAACATGTAAATGCCCACTAGATTTCATATTTTTGTTTTCTCCATCCCCAAACACTTTCCAGTTTAATCGTGTGTGTAATAAACTTCACTATTCAAAGATACTCCTCTTGTATGACCCATGTACATGCAAAAAACTATTGGACGGCTTTTTAGCAGGAAAACTTATTACAGGTTTAAAAAAAGTACTTAATATTCATACTTGTGCAGAAAGGCCTCTTACACCATATTATAAGTCTTGGTACTATGGCCTTTCTGCACAGTATAAAACTATCAGATAGATTATACTGTGATGTTCTATGAAAATTATATCTTCTCATTGATTAAGTTTCTTTGAATT
>JZLH01S0332864.1:49632-68507 GCA_001188425.1 Eucidaris tribuloides | reverse complement strand
TTGTGCCAAATTTCATGCTTGTATCATCAACTGAACGATTGTTATACTTATCTGCTCCACTATTACAATAGACTTCTGCTAGTACTATATATAACATGAAGCTAAAACAAATCTTGTTTCCTCATTTATGTGGACAGCAGATTGAAAAAAAAAATCGTGTGAAAATTACCATTTTGTAGCATCGCCCATGCATATACATCTCGTTCATTAAAAACCTTCTCTTGCACTCTCCTTAACCACAACCATTACAATCGCAAAAAATCAGCGGTGGCAACACAGAACCTTGATGCACAACCACTTTCACCTCAAACTCCTCAGAAAACTCAGAACCAACTCTAACTCTTGTCTTTCGCTCCTTCATACAAACTCATCATCACTGTAACCAGTGCCTCCGGTTGACCTCTCTTTCTCATCGCCCACTCTATCATTTTCCTCGAAGCTCTATGAAAAGCCTTCTCCAGATCAACAACACACATGTACAGCATCTTTCCCTTAGCTCAGTACTCTTCTTGCGGTCTCCTAAGGAAAAAAAATGCATCTATCGTTCCCTTCCCTGGCATATCACAGGCAAGATTGCATGAAATTAGTATAATTTTGAAATAAATGACTGGATGAATCTATGAATGATTTCAATTTAATTAATACCCCCCCCCCCTAAAAAAAAAAAACGAAAAAAAAAACTGAAGCAAATATGTTTTGCAACAACGTAATTTAATCGGTATTTTTAATAGTTGCAGTCCCCTCGGAAAAAAGAGCAGTTGTACTTTGATGTGAATATCATGCTCGCACAAATTCTTGTTAAAAAATGAATCAAAAAAATAAAACCTTTGATCATTTCAAAGAAAAACGGGTTTGAAAATTGCCCATTCTTATTTCTTAAATCAGCGGACAATCCTCGCTCTGCTCCACTCACAATCAGTTTTATCTTCCCAAGATATATACTTTCAAATCCTTGCTCTCAAAGGCCACCTTCCATTTCCCAAACTTTTCCTTCAGACCCTCCATTGGGTGGTTCCGTACTGGAAATTTTGACATTTACAACGTTTTTCATTCTCCTGGTTATACTTCACAAAATTCAGAATATCATGTCACTTTATAAATTACAGTACTATAGCGGAAGGTCCAGTAGTAAACTGGAGTAAATTCTCCTTTTTGTCTGAAATAGATGCAAAAATGGCACGTGGGCCCGGGACGCAGAGATGGCCCGAACGCAAGCAACTATTTTCATGATAAATTACTCCCAATGTCCAATTACTACGAAACGGTATACACCAAAATTGTCCTCAGGGATTGATTTTGACGTGGAAATTGTTACAACAAAGGTGATCAGTCACGCATGACAACTAAGAAATAGGTAAATTATCATTGAAAATCTAAATCCAAAAAGACCCAAATCTAACTCCTGTCTTAGTTCACTTCATACAAACTCAGCAACGCTATAACCGCTGTGTCCAGTATTCATTCTCCTCATCGCCCATTCTATCACTTTCCCCGAAACTTTATTAAAAGCCTTCTCCAGATCAACAACACACATGTACAGCTTCTTTCCCTTAGCTCAGTACTCTTCTTGCGGTCTCCTGAGAAAAAAAAAAACAATGCATCTATCGTTCCTTTCCCTGGCATAACACCAAATTGAATCTCATCCACTTCCACTACATTCTGCCGAATTCTATTTTCCAAAACCCTCTCCAATTTCTTCATTGCATGCTCCAACAAACTCACACCCATACAACACAGCTCATTGCATACCCCCTTCCCTTTGAAAATGGGGACCACCACCACTTCTTAGCCTTCTCCCTCGTGCTGCATGCTGTATCCTCCATGTGCAACTTCTCATTGTCGGGCAGAAAAGCCTTTACAGTCAATTATCTCTAACTTGAAAACCACTGGCTCTTTCAAATGAAATCAAAGTTGTGGGACATTTTTAGATCCTTCTGTCAGTCTGATAAGTACAAATATCAAATACGATAATATTTCTCAAATGAGGGAAAATTTCCTCTTACGGCCCTTCTGCTGGGAACATATGTTTAGGGCCCTTTTGCCAGACAACCAACAAGTTAAATGAACTAAATCTGGATTCTTAATGATCCAGTTTCTGGGAAAAGTTTGTGATTTATTTATTTTTATTTAGTTTTTTTTTTTGGGGGGGGGAGGGGGGGCCAGCCAGTCAGTGTTATAATTCATACTAAATAACTAACTGACTAACTAACTAACTAATTCAACTACTCACAATTATTCACGATCTAAGTAGCCAACTTCAACTGAATAAAAATAAAGCACTCTAATTCATTGAAAGATAAACATTTCATCAGAATTTATTTCCAAAATATCGGTGAACGATCAATCCGCAAATACAATTGGCGGTATCGTAAGCCACATCGTATCTCTGTGTGTTATAATAGTCAAAGGCATCGTATTATTTGACACAACAACAAGGCAATAGATTTCAAGGTCAAGTTCTGATTAACCTCAGGTTTTGTTTTTAACATATAAGGTTCCTCTCATGTTCAAACATTCCATACAAAAACAGGACAATCAAAATTGGCGTGATTTTGACAAAATGTAATAAAGTAACATATCCAAATGTTTCTGAATTAAACTGGAGTTAGTTCAATAGTGTGCAATTCCAGTATACTTCTCTTATTAATGCGATTGATTCATTTTGTCTATTAACCTCTCCAATATTAATAACGCATCAAATTCACTGTTTTAAGGCATGATTGTTATTTTCATTTCCATTTACAACTTACGGATGGCTTTGTAATACACGTCATTTACACACCTCCCAATAACTTTTCTTTTAATTTAGACATAATACATGATAGAACTCTGTTATTTACAACTTTATCACACTCATGAATCAATTCAAAGGTTACCACAATCGGTTTTAGAAACATTCCATTCACTGAAATTTATATAATGTAATAAAATATATTCATATACTTATGTATATATATATTATACATTTCTTCTATATTCACCAAACATCACAAAAATCATCCTCATAAATACTTGTTTAAATAAACAGCAATATTTTGTAGCTATGCACCAAATTATCGGTAGTCAAGATTATTTCACATGATATATATATATATAGCTTCTATCAAATGTATATCAATAACAAATATGCATAATTAATATAGCCAAAGAATATATTCACATGAATGCTTCAATACTTTGGTGAAAACTTCACATAGACAAATTCAACATCATCTCGGGGTAATGCTAACATCTTTCCATGAACATAAAAGTGAAACACATGGATCACTGATTTAACCCGTAGGCTACACAAACAGAATGAGCCCTGTATTGACTGTACAGGAATGACAGAATCCCGCAGACAACGGGTTAAACTGAGATGCGTTTTGTAACAAAAGTCAGGAAAACACATCTGTACAGGATGATTTCTTTCATGAACACATTTCACAACAAAAAATGGATATGTCCAATCATATATCTCTTGATTTTGTGTGTCTAGCACCATTGGAAAAAATTTATCAGAAAACCTGATACGTACCAAAAATGATTAAAATCTGTCAAAATATACACTGTGGATAAGAGCATTTTGACTTACATTATATACACAGTGGGCTTTCGTTCTAACAAACTTCTTGGGATCAAGAAATGTACTTTGTTGTATCATATTTTATGTTACAAAACAATAAAATACAAAGAAAATCTAAATATTGGCACTAGAATCATTTCTTTGTAATGAGATTTTATTACATCTGTGTTCTTCACAACAGAAGTCCACTGTAAAGTTAGTTTTAATGGGGGGGGGGGGAGGGGATTATAAAGTATTTGACTTTTAATCAAATACAAAATGTTATTTTCTGTGACTGATTGAGAGTAGATATCTTAATTTGATTATTAACATACTCTACATTTGTTGTGACATAATGAATCGGCAATTTACATACTAAGGATCCTATCAAAGTTAAGATTAATCATGATTATAGATAGCAAATGAGGCACCTGCTTTAAGTCAAATAAATAGTACCTTTGAAAGTAAATATAAATCAACAAGTCGAAAATTAAGCAAGAACATATCTGAATTAAATGTTTGTGCGTGTACACCATTAGCAATTATACACAAATGCAATACAGCAATAATCTTGATTTAACTCACGAAACATCACAGAAATTCATTACTTTAAACCAACTCCGATGGGGATCAAGAGAAATTTATCTCATATCCAATAATGTATATGACCTATGACTTTTCACTTTATATTCTTTCAAAATTGTTGTGACTAAGAGCACTTTTGTGATTAAAATAGTTTCCATTGACTTGTGACACTTCTGGTCAACCTACGGACACACAGAACATTCTAGTAGCTATGTGACTTGTAATGTTTTCATGTGAAGGCCACTAAGTCAATGCATTGTCTATGGTAATAACGGCCTTGAATGCGACAATGTGTGAGTTAAGGTCATAAATGTTACCTGGGTGGGCAATAAAGTGGCACATTTAATTAAAGCACTAATCTTTGGTTATCACTGATGCAGGACTTAACATGAACCATATCCATTCACAGCAAGTAAGCACAAATTCATGAAAAATCATTTCATTTCTAGAGGCCCCATAATATCTCTTCCAGCCATTAAAGGTAAATGACATGAATGGGGGTAGTCCTCAACTTGGGGTAAAAACTATTCTAGAATCAAATGAACTATGCAGGGATTCTACTGTGAAAATTTTGTAGTCAAAAGTTGACTCATTTTAAAATAAAGTCCATCAGTATGCCTTGTAACAGACAAATTTGTAGTGTAGCCCTCTATGGGGATTAAATCTATCGTGCCCCGATAAAATTAAACTGCCAGCCTGTTCAAGCTTGATTTTCCTTAAGTAAACAAACTCAAGACAAATCCTTCCAGCCAGGAGATCCACTCCAGCTGGTGTACATTTGGTTTATCTTTCAACCAGTTTGGTTCTAAAGGCATTTTTTATTTCTCCCAATCATGTCACTGATCTTAAAAGGGCAGTGTCATAATTGGGAGAAATAAAAAAATGCCTCTCAAACCAAACTGGTTGAAAGATATACCAGCTTGAGTGGATCTCCTGGCTGGAAGGCTTTGTTTACTTAAGCTGAATTAAAATAAACATACTAGCATTTTGTTTCTGTCAAGCCCCGATTGAAATAGAACCCATAGAAAACTAAACAACAGATTTGTCTGTCACAAGGAATACTGATGGAAGTTATTTTACGAGTCAACTTTTGACTACCAAATTTCACAGTAGAATCCTTTCACAGTTTACTTGACTCTAGAATAGTTTTACCCCAAGTTGAGGACTACTCCCAATCATGTCATTTACCTTTAAACCTGGATGTCATGAAAAAAAAGTCATCTTCATGTTGAGATATAGACTTTAACCATCCAACAACTGATTGTATATATAAATACACATTTTAATTATTATGCATAAAAGTCAGTTTGATCAAATTCTCAAAAATTATAGATTTGCAGTCTTCCCTCAACGTCAAATGAACTCACTGGTTACGATACAATAATCTTAGGCAGAAAAAACAACAACCAAAAACAAAACAAAATACTAGTACCAATCACAATTACATCCTGATCTTTAACCATACAGACACCACCACGGAAGCCGCCGCGAGACCAGTCGGTGAAAAATGAGCTAATTTCGGACGTGTCAATAGTGAAATTGCCAGCATTAATCACGGAGTGTCGCCTGGTCGCAATAGAAGACACTCAATCATTACTTCCACTGTAGCGATCGCTAAAGGTCAGTTCCGACTCATTTCCCGCGTGAGTTACGGTGTTGACGACACCGTTCTGTTTGTTGATTGATGTTCGCACGGACAACACATGGTAACCAGTGAAAACACACAACAAGCGTTCTCCCCCAAGCACTTTTATGTGGCATGGCCACTGGCAATTATAAAGACAACTGGTTAGATAACCACACTGACACATATCAAGCACCCTTGTACAAACACATCACTAAATCCAAACAAACAAATTGAAGATCTTGAGTTATTTTACGTCCGGATGAAATATGAATGTTTGCGGGTCAGTAATTTGAAACGAATGCTGCACTTTTACTTCTTTACAGTATATAACAAGTACAAACATTGCAACACTAACAAGTGTCTTGATGACATTCGATGACATTAATGGTACTCGGAGTACCAAATAGAAATTGGTCATTTTGTTAAATTATTTATTTTTGTTATTATTTATTATTATTTTGCACTCTGTCCTGGGTTACACAATTGTGTAAAAGTTATGTTTGAAGTGTGAAAATAACAACTTTAGCTTCATTTTCAACTCACTTTTTGTAAGTTTATGTCTTTTTGTTGTGCACTCGCACAGCCTCTGCATAACCACTGATCTCAGTGATCATAACAAAAGAAAATATATTTTTGGATACAAGAGGGCGCTACACAATGTGGTACACTGGGATACAATGGTACCCCGGGGTAGTGTGTGGTGTATCATTTTAGGATGTACTCTACCTTTTCTGAAAGAATTGAATATCATGCACCCTTGTACAAACACGTCACTAAATCCAAACAAAGAAATTGAAGATCTTGAGTTAATGTAAGTCCGGATGAAATATGAATGTTTGCGGGTCAGTAATTTGAAACGAATGCTGCACTTTTACTTCTTTACAGTATCCAACTAGTACAAACATTGCAACACTAACAAAGTGTTTTGATGACATTCGATGACATTAATGGTACCCTGGGTTACCAAATAGAAAACAACCATTTTGCTAAATTATTTATTTTTGTTTTAGCACTGTGTCCTGGGTTACACAACTGTGTAAATGTTATGTTTGAAGTGTGAAAATAACAATTTAAGCTCCATTTTCAACTCACTTTTTGTAAGTTTATGTCTTTTTGTTGTGCATTTGCACAGCCTCTGCATCATAACCACTGATCTCAGTGATCATGACCAATAAAAAATACATTTTTGGACACAAGATGGCGCTACACAACGTGGTACACCGGGATACAATGGTACCCATGGGTAGCATGTGGTGCCTCATTTTAGGATGTACTCTACATTTTGTGAAAGAATTGAATATCATATATCACAGGAGATGAAACCATCTTATACAGTTCATCAAAACCTTCCAGAATTATGGCAGACACATGATTAGTTGAATGTTTGATTAAAGACAATTTTTGTTGTTGTTAACCCGTGGGCTACAGGAACCGGATGTGTCCTGTGTTAACTCTATAGGATTTTCAGAATCTCGTAGGCAATGGGTTAATTTTTAACATGCCAGATAGGTTAGAGCTCTGTGGACATTACATGTATTGTGTGGTACATATTTGCATCTTACTTTAGCACTCGTAAGAGTTAATACTGCTTATAAGCAAATGCTTAATTACACTGTCTACAGTAAGGGTTATTATTCAACCGTAACCCTTGCAGTATTATTGCAAACAAAATTCATATGCATTGCATGTGATATTCTGAAAGTAGCAAAGAGAGGGTTAAAATAGTTTGGTTAAAAAAAAAGCCTTTGCTAGAACAAATGATACCAAGATGTAAGTCTGGAGACATTCAAAGATTCTATCAATAATGTGTTACTGTTCATGCACTTAAAGTAGTTCAGCAGACTCTCCTTATGAGAAACTCTTTGTGACAAGGGAGGCTACTTTCTTGTATCAAAATGTTGTTATATCACGACTGTAAAAACAATGAGATTCAAAGAAAATTTCTCTTGACCGAGAAATTTGTTTGTTATAACAAGATTATATCAGTGTTCTTTATAAAGAGAGTCCATCATACTAAGTTCATATTGCAAAATAGGTATGATCATCATCAGTTCTTTACTCAGTTTAGATTTATTATCATCGCCATAGTCAACTGAAAACAGCCACAATGTACTTATTATTTCATCAAGATCTTAGGCCCTTGGGTAAATATTTTAACGGGCAGCTGAGTATGACAATATTTTTTCTGTTTTCTTTTTGAATTATTTATTCTGTTTTCATAATCATTGATAATAACTATTTGGTGTCAAACACATAGGTTATTATTATCGAAACAAGTTCATGCACACTTATCCATAATCATGTACAAATAACAGAACCCATACAGTGCAGATATATTCATGTGTGAAAAAACAAGTACTTGTAAGAAACATTGAAATTTGAGGAATCAACAGATCATTTTTGTTATTTTTTTTTTTTTTTATAAACAATTTATTGGGAACATACAAACAGTACAAAAATGGTGATATTAACACATCTCAGTAGCGGCGAGTATATATACCTCCGATGGGCAAAACTATGAGGCGAATATGTAGTGCATCAAAAGGGTAATGTGCATAGACTAAGTGATACGAAATAGCTCCACCACAATATCATGGGGGCAAACACCATAATTCTGTAACCCAATAATCCTAAATACATGACATGAAACTCATATTTATTTATCTCATACTGTCGTATAATACGCTTTGTCCATCACTGCCAAAAGATTACTAACATGATACAAGTAGAACAATTCATCACAAATTAATGGGTTTCACGTAATTGAATAATAATCATATTAAACTTTTTTAAATTCATATGTTGTCATAATTCCGAGACATATTGTTGGCTTAGGACCAGAAGGGGGTTAATGCTATACACTTTGCACAGCAATAGTGGCCTTTTGGCTGTCAGCCGAAGATATCAATTTCGAGTCTGGCTCTGTTACTTTACAGCGATATTACAGGTAATGCAATTTTAGCACCATATACATTATTGTCACGTTGAAGTAGAACACTTGACGATGATAGTGTCGGTGTATCAGCTCATATTGTCATGACAGGCCCACGATATTGACACCAAGGCAACATTGGGGGGAGGGGGTTACATCAGGGGTGGGGACGACTTCAAGGTGGACCCATGGACGGCAGGGCGGGGGTGCTGAGGAGACCGATGCGTTGCTTTTGTTTTCTCTGTTCAGTCATCTGTAAATGTTCAAAAGGAAAAAGACAATATTGGTTCTGTTACTTTATGGGATGCGTTCAAGCTGAGAAACAGGCTTCGTACAATTACAAATTTTCAAAATTCCCTGACTTTCCATGACTTTCCAGAATACAAAACTGTCAATTTCCATGACCATGTTTACATTTTTGCAGAGTGTAAAAATATATCATGCCAATGAGCAGTGCACTCCCATTATAACAAACATGGTCATAATGGTATTACTGTTATAACAAAGTAGAAATTCAGGTCCCCAAATTATTATCTATATATCTTTATATACTTTCACTGTTTGGTCATAATGAAATTTCAATACAACGAAAGGAAATTACCCGGTCCGAGGACTTTGTTTAACGGGAGTCACCTGTAGCAAGGTCTCAATTAAGGGTCATTTTAAAAATATTTGGTATAAATAAATTCCATGACATTTTGCTTCTGGAAAAAGTATTTTCAACTTCCCTGACTTTCCAGAAATTTTCTGACCTGTATGAACCCTGTAGTCTTACCTGATCTTTGAGTTCAGCCAGCTGTGAGCTGAGTGTCTGGACTAGTTTGGTGGTACTCTCCAGCATGCTCTGCAGGTTCCTCAGTTCGTTCTGTTCACTCTCGCCCTCATCGGCGGCCAGCGACATAGCCCGCATCCTGGGGAACCAGTCCAGATTCTTCTCCTGTCATGGCAAAAAAAAAATCATTCACTTAATTCAAATTCAAATTTCTTTCATTTAACAAGAAATTTACACGATGTATGTAAGATATGTCTCACCAGCATCTCAATATCTTAGACAGAATGCATTTCAAAATTATGTCATTTCAGGCTTTGAGACTTTTTTGTCATTTTCATTGATTTTGAATAAATTTGCATAATTAATGAAATTCAAAATTCTGTGTGGAAATTTCGAAAACTCACCAAGCCCTATGAGACACCAAGAAATAACGGATTATCAGCATTTACGGGTCATTTTAATCGATTTTTAATTGCATAAATAAGCATTGTTAAGGAATTTCAAAATTGTGTGTAGAAGCTTGGAAATCCTCACCTACTGTTATCAATCTGAGCAATCAGAACCCAAATTGGTGAAGAAATAACAGTGTAGCAGTTTTTTTTTGGTACTATTTTCAACACACACACATACATAGAGACACATAAACACACACATACACTCACTCATGCACGGAGCCCATTTTATGGTCCCCTTGCGAACTTTGTTTGGTGTGGACAATTACCTTATCATCAAGAATACGTAACTGTCAGTTCCAGTAAACTCAGTCAAGTCCTTGTATTTGACAAGAACCAGTAATTTGTAATGCCACATACTGCATTTATCGTCATCGTTCTTGCTGTTTGTTGTTTATTTTTGCTTATTTGCTTGTGTTTTGCTTTGTACCTTGAAGTCACAAGTGGAAAAATGTTGACTTCGCCCACAAACCCGTTTCATACCTTGATCATTGAGAATACGTAGCTTTCGGGTCCAGTGAATTCCGTCGGGTCTTTGACTTTGACGAGAACGATGAAAAACATGTAGTGCCACATGTTGTGCTCCTCCTTGATGTGTTCCTCGAATGATACAGACTTGTTGTCAAACGACGATCTGTTCAGTCCTGAAGGGGGAATAACACCGGAAAATACTCAAGTAAGCAGGCAAGTCTAATGATGTCCTAACTGATACAAATTCATAACGTAAATCACTCAATTAAGCTCAGAGATTTATCATTGTCTGCATAGACATTCAAGTTGCACTCCAGATGTCTTTTTGACAATTCTTCCAAATCATGTCACGTTATCCTCAGATGAACGGTTTGACCGCTAAAACATGATTTGAATGGTGGAGCTCTTACAGTATGTAACATTTTATTAACTTCTGCTGGAAAACCACATGATTGACGGCAGGCGAACCAGTGTGCTACAGCCAGGTGATCCATCTGCTGTGCAATAAATTGACAGCGTACCCAGAAACATGGCCATGCCTCTTCACTAGAATTTTAAATTCCGATCACACTGCATGCAAAGACTTGTTTCTTGTGTGAACAGTCAGTAACTCAAATTCTCCATATCACAATATTCGCCAATAGCAGATAGAACATATCAACATCTTGGACTTTTTGTTGCTAACTTCTGCCTCGACTCAGAACAAAAGGGGCAGCAATGATTTTAATACAGCCAATTTTTTTTCCAGCTGTAATGCCTTTTTTTCTCTTTCTTTTTGTGTGGTTGAAATAGCTCTTCGCCACTTATGAAAAAGGTTCCATTCCAACACACATGAATGAAACTCTGACTTTTGGTCCAAGTGTAAAACAGGTGACACAATGAGATTGCAAAATCATGAAAACAAGCGAGAATTTAAATACCACGCCTTTTAACCTGCACAAATGATATCGGATATGAACAAGTCAGCAAATCTTGCCAGAGACTCTCAATTATCTGAGTACGTCCCCAATGTTTTATTGTAGACCACTATATACGATATGAAGAATTGCAATCGTGTTTGCAATCACGATTGATGGTCCGTGTGAAAACAGTCTAAATGACAATTTGATCTGATTCCTTACCACAAATAAAACAGGTGTTCCTGAGAATCTCTTCCTTCTGCTGCTTCTCGCTCCTCAAGTCCGCAAACGTGTCGATGATGACACCAAAGATGAGATTCAAGACGATGATGATGACCACGATGTAGAAGAGGAGATCGTACATCACCCGCGGGAAAAACCAACGCTCCTGGAGAATGGGAAAAACAAGGCAATAGCCATAATGTGTCTCACCCTGTTACATTAATATTTTGATCTCATTCAACCTTTGACCCCACATAACATTGAGGTCCCTTTAATGCATCTACCACCGAAGATTATGGGCAGATTGTTGTAAAGTTAACAACCCCAGTTGAAACTTACTAGTGCATTTTAAGATTTGACCTCATTTAACCCTTCACCTACATATGTGACCTTTGACTCCCAAAATACATTAGGAAGGCATGCATCATCCCAATTTGGTTACACACAGGCAAATGGTTGCAAAGTTATTGAAGTTTTATCAGCATGATGGACGGGTGTTACAGACGCATCCCACTAATGATCTCCTAGTCTTGCTTCACCTTGGTGGCTGAACAAAAGAGGGAGCTAACAGAGAAATCACTAAAAACATTCTTTAAATATTGTGTCATTCATTTGCACGTCAAAAAACACCTAAATGAATGAAATCAGCTGAAATCATATCCAATGTGAAGATTAATATAAATAAACACCTCTCATAGAGACTTGGGGTAAAATATTGAGTTTTGGTGAAAATCTGGACGGTTAAACTTCATCCTTTTTCAAATTACTCGGAAGCAGTTTCAAAAAATTTGCAACGTGCATGTGCCATTCCAAAATTGTCCGATCAGCAGTTAGCCAAAGGTCATGCGGAGGTTAGCCGTTTAATTAATCAGTGCGCTCCACTGGTCTTGTGACGATACACATAACCGCGATTCGCAGTTTGAGCAAAATTGAAACTCACGGAAAGAACAACATTCTGGTAACATGTCGTTATTACTCTTTCTCATAAAATAACAAATTCATTACGTATAAATCTCAAACTTTCAACACACCATTTGTAAGTACTAAACTACCGTTTGGTATTGATAATGAAGGGAAGTAATGGACTTGCACATCCCTGACACAATCTTTAAGACATACATGTACTTTTCAAGGCACTGGTTAAAGGTAAATGACATGATTGGGGATAGTCCTCAACATGGGCTGAAACTACTCTAGAATCAAGTAAACTATGCAAGGATTCTCCTGTCAAAATCTTGTAGTCATACGTTGACTCATTCTGAAAAAAACTAATGTCAATATTCCTCTTGGCAGGCAAACCTGCTGTGTGGCTCTCTATGGTTCCGATTTTTCTCATGCCCCGAAATATTTATTGTTCATGCTTGATTCTCCTTAAGTAAACAAATTAGAGGCAAACCCTTCCAGCTGGGAGATCCACTCCAGCTGGAATATAGTTGGTATATATTTCAACTCATTTGGTTTTTGAGGCATTTTCAAGTGTTCCCAATCTTATCTTTCAACCAGTATGGTTATGTGGCATTTTTTTTCATTTCTCCCGATCATGTCACTGAGCTTTATAACATTATCATCACATTCATCATCATAATTATCATTCCTACCTCACTTGAAGGACTTCTGAGCACATCTCCGATACCGCCTCCACTTCTCACACCGTGGTTCAGGGTTGTTACGATGCACATGATGAGGGTATCGCAGAATCTCTCACCGTCATCATCATCATCTTCCTCTGGCACTACTAATGACGTGTCTGGAAGAGACAAGATGGGCAGAAAATGATAACAAATTCTCATGAAATTAACATGATAACATGTGACCTGTACCCACCATATCCACCATAAGTTGGAAAAATAAGAAACTGTGTTTTTTATACAGTCTTACTTAACCCTAATCAGCCCGAGCTTTTTTGAATTTGCATAGCCCGGGGGGGGGGCAATTTGGTCCCCCCTTCAGATCTCGGCCGCGGATCGCGCAATCGCCGCGAAAATTTGCACGTGCATAGAGCCGGACGTAATCTCCAAGACTGTATAGTTAGATTTTTGAAAAATAATTATCTTCTATTTTGAAGTAATTAATTATTCATATTTATGTATAAAATCATATTTTTGCCTATAACTCCCTTTGAACAGCTCACAGAATGCTAATTTTTGGTGATAATATTCTTTATGACATTTCTAACAATTATCTGTCGAAAAAAATGCTGAATCAGAGTTAATTTCTTATGTATTTTATTGTTTCATGAATTTCTTATGTATTTCTTTGTTTTTTCGACCTTGTTTTTTATTGTTTTTTCAATGAAATTTCTCGGGGACACTTTTGCGATCATAAACAGCATAAAATTAGTTAATTTCAATCAGTAAAAGTAAAAATAATCATACATTTATGAATTTGGGCTGAAAACACAATTTGCATTTAAATAACAAACGATATCATGTTTTTGAGCGATTTTTGGTGTGACATGGAAGTATGAAAAGTTGCGTAACTCCGGAACCGCATACCCGGACGTCGCGAATTTGGTCTCAAAAGATGCGCAACACTTGAAAGTAAAAAGTCAGCGAGCGACGCTGTCAAAAAATTTCCCGCGGCGGAATGGTCGCGAACTTAAACTTAAGCTTCCTTTATCACCTGTATACCATGATTCTCACAATACTCATGACGTCAATTTTTTTCTTAACTTATTCCTGTTAGATGCCAGCTACATCTTCCTTTAATCAAGTACATCATTCAAAGTTTCTGCTCTGTAAGTTTTACAAACGATTGTGTCTTCCTTGTCATACACATACTGTCCAATTGGAAATCTTAAAGGGGATATTGTTGTGGATCTCTGCATGGGTTCAATTCTATCACGTTGAACAGTTGCTTTTAAAAATTCTGTAATTCCCATATAATTAATACAAGGCACATGTGGTTAACAATGTAAGCTCTTTAGTTGTTCCTGAAACTCATTTCACTGTGATTTAGTTCATGTTACCTATCTTCACTTACTGTGGGTTATTTGCACCTAATTTACCCAGCATGCCTAGGAGCTGTATCTGTAACCAAGGAGCAGGAACGCCTCTAAATTCAAACTCCGCAGACAGCTTGTTCTGAATGACCTGTGCCAAGATGCTGGTGAGAGGTCGCACTAGTGATTTATGCTTCTTGGGGTTTTCCTGTAAAAGAAAAAAGTTTAATACAGAGTCAGTTAAAAGTAAATGAAATGAGTTTTTTTTTTTTGGGGGGGGGGGGTAGTCCTCAACTTGGGGTAAAAACTATTCTAGAATCAAATAAACAATGCAATGATATTTATCATTTTGTGTTGTTCTCAAAATCAATCAGCCAAGTTGACAGTTAGATATTTCCACAGAATTATTTATTCAATACTTTTTATGAATTGAAAACTTGATGTACTTGATAGGCCCCTATACTTCAAACATTATCTGTTCTCTTTTACTCTCACTTAGTACTGTAAATTGTGACTATACCATCATGTTAACATGAAATATTTTGTGTTGTGTAAAATATTGTGCATTTCTTGCTCGCAGATGGTAGCAAGAAAACAAAAACACAAATATTTTTGCAAAGCTAATCGTTTGTTTCTCGCACTTCTAACTTCTCTGTTTGGCATAATTTAACTTGGTTTGGAAAATGTGTGCATGCGTAATTAGCTGCTGAGGCAGCATTGTGCTATGTGTGGTTGCTTGCCCTACAATTTATCCACAAAATTAAAATCACATGAGATTTCAGATAACTCTGCAAGTGCCAAAAAACTAATGACACAATAATGTTTATTTACAGTACTGGCCTACTTACCATGACCAGCCTGTTGTAAATGTGAAGTGCAGCATTCATGACCCCTGGATCCCTGTCACACAGTGCCTGCTGGAATTTGTCGTCCATTTGACCAATCAGCTGCGGGGCTTTGAGCAGAAAGCTGTGTAGAACCATGACAGCCTTCTTTCTGACAATAGCTCTACATGAAGAGAAGAAACAGAAAAAAACAAATTCTCAAAACAAACAAACAAAATAACAAGAACAACATGAAATAAGAGAGATGCTACAAGGTGGTTTCTAGAAAATCCTAAACTTTATGGCCTTGCATCCAGCGGCCTCTTTCAGGGCTTCATTTTTATACCTTATAAGAGACACTAGTAGCATGGAGGATCATGTAGCTGAGATTTTTTTTTAAATTTGAAACATTGCTTAACGATGCCTCTAATTATTTCAGAGCACCAGGGAGACACATCTTGAACACCATTTTCTGGATACACTCAAAATCAGCACAAAGTTGATTATACTAATGCTTGACATTAAAGCCAAAGTTTAGTTTTGGGATTTTTTTTTTGAAAGCTTTATGCCCAAAGTCATAACCCTGCAATAATAGATTCTGAATGTCTTTAGTTTTTTTATATGAATTTGAAAATGTCGCGGGGGGGGGGACGGCCCCCCGACATTTTTGACCTATTTTTACATTATAGCATCCAAAGGGTTATTAAGGTGTTAAGGTTATATGAGTTATACTCATCTGAAAGAGCAGAGTCTGCTCTTTCAGATGAGGTATAACTTGGAGTTCAGAATCTATTATTGCAGGGTTATGACTTACTTTGGGGCATAAAGCTTCAAATAACAAAAAATCCCCAAAACTAAACTTGGCCTTAACTGATACCTGTTGCCATGTTAAATTTCTTATGATTGCAATACTTGGTTGGAATTTAAGAAACTAATTAGGAATCAAGAATATTTGGGGTCTAAATGTCAGAGAACTAAATGGCATATTCCAATTTTTCCTGAATTTTGTTGAATTTGTATTGCAGGAAAAAGTTTAAAATGAAGCTATTCTGTTACAAATGTTTTCCAATTTTGAAAGAGACCTTACTATTCATACATAGAAATAAATGACATTTCCTGAAGGATTAAGCAAAAAAAGAAAACAAAAATAAAAAGAACTGGTGAAAATGTGTCATTTACTGTTATGCTGGAGTTTATCTTCCACCAGTGATATCACGCGGGAATCATCTCAGCCCTATCAACTGGCCACAAGCTGTTAGTCCCATGCACACATCAAGGATGTTGGTACTGTTCAAATTCTCGCTGGATGGTGTTGATAGCAGCAAAATGAGTCGCTGTTTTAGGATGTAGGAAGAGGCACACAGCCAAGTAACTGTTGATGGAAAACAAACAATGAAGTAATTAATGCTCATTATACCAGCTGGGGATTTTTTGAAAATAAAATTTAAAAAATATAGAAAAATACAAGAAAAAAAACATAAAATCATTCTTTAAAACAATCAACACAAATATTGCCCATAAAGTAATAAAATGTTTTGATTTGATACATTCTGAATCAATTCACGTATTGAAAAAAAAAAAATCTTTGGTTATATAGCATTAACCGTTGGAGACTAAATACGAGTTAACTCATGTTGGAGTCGATGGGAAATGTGTGTTATAGTGAAATCAAATCGTCTCCAACGGTTTTAAAAATTCTAATTCAAAGTAGTTATTTGTAGATTTGGATTTGTTTTGGGATTGGTTAAACTGTTGTCACTACCAGCAGTATGCCTGTGAACAATTACAGTACATCAAATGTTACACTTTTGCAAAGTGAGAGCAGCAGCCATTGGAATAAAAGACATTTAAAGATTGTGTCATTGATTTGCCACATCAAAAAAACATCTAAATGAATGAAATCAGCTGAATCATATCCATGTTGAAGATTAATATAAATAAACACCTCTCATAGAGACTTGGGCGTAAAAAATAGTTGAGTTTTGGTGAAAATCTGGACGGTTAAACTTCATCCTTTTTCAAATTACTCAGAAGCATTTTCAAACTAGAGCAGTTCGGACTGCGCGCAGTCGATGGGTATGCCTCGCAGGTCCGCAGTCCATCCAACTGATGTAATTTGAAAGCTTCAAAGTTACCATAGTAGCAAGACCAATTAGATGAATAAGCATAAGCCCATGTGACCCTTGATCAGTTACAGTAAATTCCAATTTCAAGCAGCTTCTTAAATTTATCGCGACAATGAGCTCAATTCGGACAGGGCCTTGTACCTTTGACTCTGACCTTTTAACTCCAAAATCGATCAGTAAATTTGGTGCCTTATACAAATACTTCTCCCAATATACATAAAAATCTGACAGGCCGTTCTCAATTATCATGGTAACGAGCCCAAATGAGACATATTTTAGGCTCGGTGACCTTTGACCTTTCAGCTCCAAAATCTAATCAGTTTATTTGGTGCCTATAATAAATACTTCACCAAGTTTCATCACAATCGACCATCCGCTCTCAAGTGTATCGGCGTTAACAGCCCAAATCAGACATATTTAAGAGCCGTGACCTTTGACCTTTGACCTTTTCAGCCCCAAAATCTAATCAGTTCATTGTGCCTCATATACATACTTCCACCCAAGTTACATGACAATCCGACAGCCGCCTCTCAGTTTATCGCGGTAACGAGCCCAAATCAGACAATATTAAGCCCGGTGACTCCTGACCTTTGACCTTTGAGCTCCAAAATCTAATCAGTTCATTGGAGCTCATAGACATACTTGGGCTAGTGCCATCAAAATCGATGGGGTTTCTCAAATTATGCTGCGCGGTAACGAAGCCTCAAATCAGACATATTTTAAGGCCCGGTGACCTTTGACCTTTGACCTTTCAGACCCAAAATCTAATCAGTTCATTGGTGCCTCATAAACATACTTCACCCGAGTTACATCACAATCCGACCAGCCACTCTCAAGTTATGCCGCGGGTAACGAGCCCAAATCAGACATATTAAGCCAGTGACCTTTGACCTTTGACCTTTGAGCCTCCAAAATCTAATCAGTTCATTGGTGGCTCATAGTACATACTTGGTCCTAGTTACATTCAAAATCCGATTGGGGGTTCTAAGTTATCGCGGTAACGAGCCCAAATCAGACATTATTAAGGCCGCTGAGCTTTGACCTTTCAGCCCAAAATCTACATCAGTTCAGTTGGTGCCTCATAATACATACTTGGTCCTATTACATCAAAAAATATGATCGATGGGGCGTTCTCGAAGTAATTGCGCGCTGAAAAATTATCTACAATTGCCAATTAACAAATACTCCCTCAAGGTAATTATTTCAAGGGAGTTTTGGCTATATTGTGGAGAAAACATTTTTTCCTTAGTACTCTAGTATTGATAACAAACTTCTGTCATGTGTCATGGGCAACAGATATCAACTTACATGAAGGCTGCACTACCACAGGCACAGATATTTAATGTGGGTACACGTGCAACCAACATCAGCCAGGGTTAGATCTACATATATACCTTTTTTTTAAGGTAGACTCTAACTTCTTACTTCAAATTTTCTATCTACTGGATCCACCAAATTGTAATGAACTAAATAATACATT
>JZLH01S0332864.1:38794-49607 GCA_001188425.1 Eucidaris tribuloides | reverse complement strand
AATGATTTAGGCCTTGGGGGGGTAAATATTTTAACCGGCAGCTGAGTATGACAACTATTATTTTCTGTTTTCTTTTTCAATTATTTATTCTGTTTTCATATAATCATTGATAATAACCTATTTGGTGTCAATACACATAGGTTAATTATTATCGAAACAAGTTCATCGCACACTTATCCATATATCAGGTACAAATAACAGAACCCATACAGTGCAGATGTTATTCATGGTGTGAAAAACAAGTATTGCTAAGAAACATTGAATTTGTAGACGGCAAAAATCAACAGATACATTTTGTTATTTTTTTTTTTTATAAACAATTTATTGGCGAACCATACAAACAAGTACAAAAATTGGTGATATAACACATCTCAGTAGCGCAGGTTATATACCTCGATGCCGGCAAACTATGAGACGAATATGTATGTGCCGGTCAAAGGCGTAATGTGCATAGACTAGTGATACGAATAGCTCCACCACATATCATGCGGGCAAACACCCATATTCTGTAACCCAATAATCCTAAAACCATGACATGAAACTCATTATTTATTTATCTCATACTGATCGTAAATTACGCTTGTCCATCACTGCCAAAAGATTACTAACATATTAAAGTAGAAACAATTCATCACAAAATTAATGGGTTTCACGTAATTGAATATAATATATTAAAATTTTTTAAATTCATATGTTGTTCATATTCGAGACATATTGGTTGGTTAGGACCGAAGGGGTTATGCTATACACTCTTGCACAGCACATAAGTGGCTTTTGGCCTGTCAGCCGAAGATATCATTCCGAGTCCTGGCTCGTTACTTTACGCGATTTACAGGGTATATGCAATTTTAGCCCATATACATTTTATTGTCACGTTGGTAGTAACTGACGATGTAGTTGTCGGTGTATCATCTCATATGTCATGACAGGCCCACGGATATTGACACCAACGGCAAACATTGGGGGGAGGATTACATCAGGGTTGGCGCGACGACTTCAAGGTTGGACCCATGGACGGCAGGCGGGTGCTGAGGAGACGATGCGTTGCTTTTGTTTGCTGCTGTTCAGTCATCTGTAAATGCGTTCAAAAGGAAAAAGACAATATTGGTTCTGTTACTTTATGGGTAGCGTATTCAAGCTCGAGAAGAACAGGCTTCGTACGAATTACAAATGTTCAAAATTCCACTGACTTTCCGATGACTTTCCAACATACAAAACTTGTCAATTTCATGACATGTTTACATTTTTGCAGAGTCGTAAAAATATATCATGCAATGAGCAGTGCACTCCCATATATAAAAACATGGTCATAATGTCATTACTGTTATAAACAAGCTAGAAATTCGGTCCCACAAATTATTATCTATATATCTTTATATACTTTTCACTGTTTGTCATATAATGAAATTTCAATACAACGAAAGGAAATTACCCGCCGATCGAGGATTTGGTATTAAACGGAGTCCCTGTTAGCAAAGTCTCCAATAAGTCAGTTTAAAACATATTTGTATAAATTATTCCATGACATTTTCGCTTCTTGGAAAAAGTATTTCAACTTCCTGACTTTCCAGAAATTTTACTGACCTGTATGAACCCTGTTAGTCTTCCCCCATGATCTTTGAGTTGCAGGCCAGCTGTGAGCTGGTGTCTGGACTAGTTGGTGGTACTCTCCAGCATGCTCTGCAGGTTCCTCAGTTCGTTCTGGTCACTCTCGCCCTCATCGGCGGCCAGCGACATAGCCCGCATCCTGGGGAATACCAGTCCGATTCTTCTCCTAGTCATGCGCCCAAAAAAAAAAATCATTCACTTTAATTCAATTCAAATTTCTTTCATTACTAACAAGAAAATTTACACGATTGTAATGTAAGATAGGTCTCACCCAGCATCTCAATATCTTAGACAGAATGCATTCAAATATATCTGTCATTTCAGGTTTGAGATTTTGTCATTTCATTGATTTTGAATAAATTTGCATAAATTAATGAAATTCAAAATTCTGTTGGTGGAAATTTCGAAAACTCCCAAGCCTATGACGACACCAAGAAATAACGGATTATCAGCATTTAGGGTCATTTTAATCGTATTTTAATTGCAGAAATAAGCATTGGTTAAGGAATTGTCAAAACATTGTTGTAGAAGCTTGGGAATCCTCACCTACTGTTATCAATCTGAGCAATCAGAACCCAAATTGGTGTAAGAAATAAACAGTGTTAGCAGTTTTTTTTTGGTACTATTTTCAACACACAACATACATAGAGACACATATAAACACACACATACACATCACTATGCACGCGAGGCCATTTTTATGGTCCCTTGCGAACTGTTGTTTGGTGTGGACAAGTTACCTTATCATCAAGAATACGTAACGTCAGTTCGTAAACTCAGTCAAAGTCCTTGTATTGTTTGACAAGAACCAGTAATTTGTAATGCCACATACTGCATTTATCGTCAATCGTCTTCTTGGCTGTTTGTTGTTTATTTTTTGCTTATTTGCTTGTTATTTGCTTGTACCATTGAAGTCACAACGTGGAAAAATGTTGACTTCGCCGACAAACCCGTTTCATACCTTCGATCATTAAATACGTAGGCTTTCCAGGTTCCAGGTGAATTCCGTCGGTGTCTTTGACTTTGACTCGAGAACGATGAAAACCTGGTAGTGCCAATGTTAGTGCTCCTGCTTGATGTGTTGCCTCGAATTATACAGACTTGTTGTCAAACGACGATCTGTTCAGTCCTGAAGGGGAATAACACCGCGAAATACTCAAGTAAGACAGGCCAAGTCTAATGATGTCCTAACTGAGTGACAAATTCATAAACGTAATTTTTCAAGCTCAAGATTTATCATTGTCTGCATAGACAATTCAAGTTGCCACTCCAGATGTCTTTTTGGACATCCAATTTTCCAAATCATGTCAGTTGTATCCTCAGAATGAACGGTTTGAACGTAAAACATATTTGAATGGTGGAGCTCTTTACTAGTATGTAACATTTTATTATCTTCTGCTGGAACAACACATGATGACGGCGCGAACAGTGTTGCTACAGCCCAGGTGCATCATCTTCGCTGTGCAATAAATTGACAGCGTACCAAAAAACATGCCATGCCTCTTGCACTAGAATTTTAAATTACCGATCACACTGCTGCAAGACTTGTTTCTTGTGTTGAACATCAGTCAATTCAAATTCTCCATGATCACAATATTCGCCAATAGCAGACATAGAACATATCAACTCTTGGACTTTTGTTGCTAACTTCGTGCTCGACTAGAACAAAGGGGCAGCAATGACTTATTAATACAGCCAATTTTTTTTCAGCTGTAAATGCTTTTTGTTCTCTCTTTTTTGTAGTGGATGAAATAGCTCTCGCGCACTTATGATAAAAGGCTTCCATTCCAACACACATGAATGAAACTCTGACTTTTGCCGTCCAAGTGTAAACAGGTGAACAATTGAGATGCAAAATCATGAAAACAATGCGGAATTTAAAATACCACGCCTTTTACCTGCACAAATATATCGGATATGAACAAGGTCAGGCAAATCTTGCAAGAGACTCTCATTATCTGAAGTACGTCCCAAGTTTTATTGTAGACCACTATATACGATATGAAGAATTGCCAATCTGTTTGCATCACGATTGATGGCCGTGTGAAAACAGTCTAAATGACAATTTGATCTGATTCCTTACCACAAATAAAACAGGTGTTCCTGAGAATCTTTTCTTCCTGCTGCTTCTCGCTCCTCCAGTTCCGCAAAACGCTGTCGTGATGACACCAAAGATGAGAGTTCAAGACGATAGATGAATGACCACGATGTCTTAGAAGACGGAGATCGTACATCACCCGGGGAAAAACCAACGCTGGTCCTGAGGAGATATGGAAAAACAGGCATAGCCATAATGTGTGCTCACCTGTTACAATTAATATTTTAGATCTCATTCAACCTTTACCCCACATAAAATTGAGCGTCCTTTAATGCATCTACCACGAAAGATTATGGGCAGATTCGTGTTGTAAAGTTAAACAACCCCCAGTTTGAAACTTACTAGTCGCATGGTTTTAAGATTTTGACCTCATTTAACCTTCACCTACGATATGTGACCTATGACTCCCACAATACAATTAGGGAAAGGCATGCTCATCCCATTTGGTTCCGCTTACACAGGCAAATGGTTGGCAAGTTATTGAATTTTATCATCATGATGACTGGGTGTTTACAGGACGCATGCCTCATAATGATCTGCTAGTCTTGCTTTCACCTTGGTGGCTGAACAAAAAGAGGAGCTAACAGAGAAATCAACTAAAAACATTCTTTTAAATATTGTGTCAGTTTATTTGCACGTCAATAAAACACCTAAATGAATGAATCAGCTGAAATCATATCATGTGAAGATAATATAAATTAAACACCTCTCATAGAGCTTGGGGTAAATATGAGGTTTTGGTTTTTTTTGGGAAAATCGGACGGTTAACTTCATCCTTTTTCAAATTTACTCGGAAGCAGTTGTCAAAAAATTTGCAACGTGCATGTGCCATTCCCAAAATTGTCGAATCAGCAGGTTATAGCAAGGTCATGCGGAGGGTTAGCCGTTTAATTAATCACCGTGCGCTCCACTGCGTCTTGTGACGATACACATTACCGCGATTCGCAGTAGTTGAAGCATAATTGAAACTTCACGGAAAGAACACATTCTGGTAACATGCTGCTTATTACGTCGTTTCTCATTAAATCAACATGAATTCAGACGTATAATATCTCAACTTTCAACAGCACATTTGTAAGTACTAAACTACTAGGTATTGAATAATGAAGGGAATAATGGACTTGGCACATCCCTGACCACACATCTTTAAAGGGACATACAATGTACTTTTCAAAGGCACTGTGGTTAAGGTCAATGACATGATGAGGGATAGTCCTCAACCATGGGCTGAAACTACTCTTAGATATCAAGTAAACTATGACCAAGTATTCTCCTGTCAAAATCTTGTAGTCATACGATTTGACATTCATTCTGCAAAAAAACTAATGTCAATATTCTCTTGGCAGGCCCAAACCTGTCTGTGTGGCTTACTATGGTTCGATTTTTTCGCATGGCCCCGAAATATTTTATTGTTCATGGCCTTGATTGCTCCGTTAAGTAAACAAATAAGAGGCAAACCCTTCCATGCTGGGGATCCACTCAGCTGGAATATAGTTGGTATCTATTTCAACTCATTTGCGTTTTTGAAGGCATTTTCAAAGTGTCCCAATCTTATCTTCAACCAGTATGGTTATGTGGCATTTTTTTTCTTTCTCCCGAATATGTCACTTGAGTGCTTTATAACATTATCATCCATTCAGTCATCCATAATTATCAATTCCTACCTCCACTTGCAAGGCACTTTCTAGAGCACATCTCCGATCTACCGCCTCCACTTCTCACACCGTGGTTCAGGGTTGTACGATGCCACATAGAATGAGGGTATCGCAGAATCTTCACCGTCATCATTCATCATCTTCCTTCTGGCATAACAATGACGTCCTGCGGAGAGACAAGATCGGGCAGAAAATGATGAACAAATCTCATGAACATTACATGTAACATGTTGACCTGTACCCACCATATTCCACCATAAGTTGGAAAAATAAGAAGACAACTGTGTTTTTTATACAGTCTTAACTTAACCCTAATCAGCCGGAGCTTTTCGAATTTGCATAAGCCGGGGGCGGGAGGCAAATTTGGTCCCCCCTTCAGATCTCTTGGCCAGCGGATCGCGCAAATCGCGCGAACAATTTGCACGGGCATTAAGAGCCGGACGTAAATCTCAAAGGACCTGTATAGTTAGATTTTTGAAAATAATTATTTCAATTTTTAAGTAATTATTATGATATTTATCAATAAAATTCAGTATTTTGCCTATAAACTCCCTTTAACACACGCCTCACAAGAATGCTAATTTTGGTGATAATAGTCTTTTTGACATTTCTAACAATTAAGCTGTCAAAAAAAAATGCTGAATCAGAAATTAATTTCTTAATGTATTTGACTTTTTTCATGAATTTCTTATGTATTTCTTTGTTTTTTTGATGAAATTTCTCGGGGACACTTTTGCGATCATAAACAGCGTAAATTTAGTTAATTTCAATCAGTAAAAGTAAAAATAATCATACATTTATGAATTTGGGCTGAAAACACAATTTGCATTGAAATAACACACGATTTCATGTTTTTCAGCGATTTTTGGTGTGACATGCAAGTGAGAAAAGTTGTGTAACTCCGGAACCGCGTACCCGGACATCGCGAATTTGGTCTAAAAAGATGCTCAACACTTGAAAGTAAAAAGTCAGCGAGTAACGCGGTCAACAAATTTTGCGCGGCGGAATGGTCGCGAACTTTGTCGAGGGGGGGGGGGGGCTAGTTTTACAGTTGCGACTTCTGGTCATGCGGTTCAGAAGTTACGCAACATTTTGAACTTGTATATCAAACCAAAAATTGGTCAAAGATGTGATTTCATGTACAATTTCAGTACAAATTGTATTTCAGCCAAAATTCATAAATGTGTGATTATTATTTTTACTTCTACTCATTAAACTCGCTTAATGTTACACTGCTTATGATCATAATAGTGTCTCTGGCAAACATCAGTGAAAAAACAATAAAAAACAAAAGGTTAAAAAAACAAAGAAATACATGAGAAATTCAAATAACAATGAAATACATAAGAAACTAATTTTGATACAGCAATTTCTGATCCAGAAAATTGTTGGAAATGTCATAAGGAATATTTATCCCCCAAATTAGCAATTCATATGTTTTTTTGAGTGATTTATTGGTAAAAATATGATTTCATGCATATATTTGCATAATTAATTATAATTAAACAACAAATATTCTTAAAATTTTGTAGCTTACATGAGACTCTATCCACGTGTAAAATTTCGCACCAATTGCCTGACCCGCGTCTGAGATCTCTTTTAAGCTTTCAAAATAGCCAAGTCCTTTTAGGGTTTAAGTGAAGTCTTAAAGTGATGTATAATCTCTATGGATATTCATGTACATGATTGAACCAAACCCATTCAAAACCCCACCCACAAGTTTGGACTGTCACATAAGGCAAGATCAACTTGCTATGAGCCTGGAATTCCCCTTTACGACTGCAAATATGACGACGTCCAGGGATGCCACTCAAAATTTCAATTTCCCCCTACGCCGCATACGTACTTTCCCCTACGGACACCACTTTTCCCCTATGCCTACTAACCCAATTTTCCCCTACAAACATGTGTTTTCCCCTACAAAAATCGACTTTTCCCCTACTAGTAAATGCAAAATATTGATCACGATTTCTTTACTGGAGATGGACAAAATGGACGAATATGATCGGAAATCCTTTGAAAATTTAAGAATATTTCTGAAAATTGTCAAAAACCCATACATCCCCTACAAATCATCAAAACCCCCTACGTTTCCCCTACGGAAGGTCAATTTCCCCGTAGGTATCCCCTACAACCTACGGTGGGCTAAAATCCCCTACGGTAGGGGGTTTCCCCTACGAGTCGCAACCTTGATGGCGTCTTACCTTGAGGTGCTGTGTATGGATTGTGATCTGGAGAACTCTGGTTGGTGCACTTCCCTCCGGCCTGACAGGTCGGGGCTGGTTCCGGCGTGGGAGGGGGTGACGGTGGGGCTGGGGACGATGTTACTAGAGAAAATCAGAATCAAGAATAATCACATTGTCAAGACATTTTCAGACCAATATGCACTGTGACATTGTTCTGACCTACATGTAGTTGGTGTCAAGGCAGTTGTTTAACTTTGGCACATGACTTAAAGGCATTAGCTTTAAAAATCTCAGCTACATTAATCTCCATGTTATAGGTGTTCTGATAGGTATAACAGAAGCCCCGCGGGGGCATGACGCTCAGACAAAAAACCCCACATGAGGTCTCGCAACTCTCTGTGGTACCGATAGATAAAGAAGCACATCGTTTATAGGTTAGTTTTGGTCCCGTTGCAAGCCTGAACTCACTTCTAGGCACGCAACGTAGCCAAGGAACGTTGAAAAACTTTGCATCCCTTGCCTATTAGCTGATTTGCCAAGTTAATTAAAATAATAATAATATAGACATCCGTATTTTATTAAAAACAGGCAAGACATAGCATCTTAACATTTGACATTTGGACCTACTTATGGACCTTCTTGGACAACAATATGAACACTTGACAAATGGTCCCTTATACTGCGAAGCTCTACCATCCAAGTTTGGTTACAAATGGCTTCTGGTTAGAAAGTTACTAGTTTGGGCCCTTATGTGCCCTGCCCCCTGGCCCGGGGTCTGTGGTGTTGGCTGGGTGTACATTCCGACGAACCATTTTCTGTCCGCCCTGAGGATCATCCCAGCAAGTTGGTTTAAAATCATTATGTGAATGTGAGTTATTCGTATTAGGGCCCTACCCCAAACTTTTGCCCCCTTGGGGGGCCAAACGGTGGCACCCTGGGCATGTCATGTTGTCTCAATTTCAAGGAACTAAGCACCTCTAATTACAGTGATACTATATAAAAAATCCAATCTAGTTTATATGGGATGCCTGTAATATACACCACAAAGTGGCTTAACGTATACTATTTCTGGATTCTTAGAAGAAGAAGAGTTAAACTACCTACTTTTGGCATCTTTAGGCCCTGCCCCTGGGCCTAGGAGGGGCCATGGGGGTCAAATTGTGAGGACCCTTGATCCCCACCCCACTAAGGAATCATCCTGCAAGTGTTTGGGCAATCCAATACATGTCATGTTTCATATATGGAAGAAGATGCTGAAAAATGTTTAAAAGATTTACGCACGCCTACGAACGAACGCACGACGCACGACGCGACTGATACGGGACGACGGCACTCGACAGACAAAAAGCGATCGCAATAGCTCACTTGGCCTTTGGCCTCAGGTGACTAGAAAATGAAACTTGATCATTAGTGTTTTTAAGAAGTGAAATCAATGAGCGGCCCATTCGCGTGTATTCTGATACTCCCTCTTTCAACATGATATTGGAACTAATGAAAGCTATTATTCTTGTATGTATTCCTATTTTGATTATGTATATATGATCATCCTACGAAATAGATCCTTGTCATTTTGATTGTTGTCTATGTTGATCATTTTGCCCCATTTTTACTATTACGTCTCCCTCATCCGTGCAATCGTGGCTCCATTTACCGCTGTCGCAAGCTAGGATCATGCGTTATTTATGTCCATTTGCATGGACAACCCAGACCCCGGCACACTACGTTACGTAAAACGCTTTGCATTTGTGTATGCATGCAAGGGGACAGGCTCAGCTATGCTAGCGCTCAGCCGCAGCACTCTCTTGATCTCGCAACACCCAAAATTGTAAGTCCCATTCTCTGTTGTGATTTCTTGAATTAATAAAGCGTCAATGATACAAGTGATACCTATTCTTTTGGTAGTGTAATTGTTAGAGGAAATTATGAATTGTTTTTTATTTCATTCGTGCAATCGGACGGATATTTCATTCGGTGAAAGATGACTATGATAACTTGAGCGATTCAACTCTGCCTCGACCTCCGAAATTGAATGAATTCAGTTTTATGCTTTCACCTATAAATGTCTTGTACCTGACTGTTATCTCATAACTATCGTGATTTGAAATATATTATTTGGAGGGTACAGTTTTGTGGCACAAATTGTTTGCCAGAGAACTTCGCTGAGGGAGATCACCAATATCTCTTCACAATACGTTGCCAATCTAAATGATTAACTCCTATATTACTGGGGGGGGTCAATTTGACCCTGGCCCGCGTGCGCTACGAGATTTCGCGACCAGGCCGCCTGGAGCCGCAATAAATTTTTTTGACTTTTTTGATCGCGTTTACGGGGGCTCACTGACTTTTTAAACTTTCAAGTCTTATCTTTTGAGAGACCGCTCTTTTCGCCGAAAATCGCGACCCCGAATCCCTACCGTTACAACGCTGCACGTACTTTATACTTGATGTCAACCCACAATTATCGGCTAAAAACGTGATTTTCTTGTTACAAAATAATTCAATGGCAATTTGTTCACCCAAAACATAAATGTGATGATTATTTTTGTTTTTACTCGTTGAAAATGGATTATTTTACTGCTGTCTTATGATTGCAAAAGTGATCCCCAACAAATTTAATCGAAACATAATAGAAACAAAAGGTCGAAAAAACAAAGAAATACATAAGAAATTCACAAAACAATAAATACAGTAAGAATTAATTCCAATTCGCCAATATTTTTTTTAGGATTAATTGTTAAGAATGTCAAATGAATATTTTCGTAGACAATAATTTAGTATTCTTACTATGGCATGTGATACAGTAAGTTATCAGGCACAAAGACATAAATTTCATGCATTAATTTGACTTAATTAATTTACTTAAAAAAATAGAAATAATATGTAATTTATTTGAAAATTTTTCACTATTACAGATCGTGTGTTTAATCCGGCTCATGCGCATGCAAAATTTTTTTCTATATATATTTTGAGCGGGTCAATCGCGGTATCATCCGCCGGCCCGAGATCTGAAGGGGGGGTTCAACATTTAGAGACCCCCCCACCCATGTAAAAAAACCTGGTCGTGGAAATAGCCCAGTTAAAATTGGGTTAAAGCCAATAGCATGCTGACGACCCGCCCGAGATTCATAACAAGATCCTACTCTCAGTATTCTTGTGAACGAAGCGACGGTAGAATGTCATAACCTGCCAAAAGATATCCTAGTGTATATCCCTTTCACATGCAAAATGAGAAATTTTGGTACTTTTCTCATTGTTATAACGGAATT
>JZLH01S0332864.1:27551-38769 GCA_001188425.1 Eucidaris tribuloides | reverse complement strand
TTTTTTTTTTTTTTAGATGTTGTACTAAAATACAGACTACAAAAAAAAAAAACCACAACCTGCACAGAATTGTTTGATTTACTCAAATCAAAGTTTGTGGCGCATCTTATATCTTTATAATTCTAAATTCCTTTCATGCAATATGCCGTTGAAAATAAAGATTACCCTTTCAACATAGAATGAATAATGTTTGAATATTTCCACAGAAGATGATTTGCTATTTATTCAAACATATCTGCCAATGAAATTATGGGAATCTTTGATTATTGTACAGTTAAATTTAACAGGCATTCTATGTATGGCCACAAACATACGAAGTATATTAACCGTGTCCATTACCCCCCCCCAAAAAAAAAACCACACAACAAAACACAATTTAGTGAAATGCGATGTATAAACATATCCTACATTTCTATTTCAAATTCATTGTAAATTAATTGATTAGATGATGTCCATTTTAAAAAAATTTTTAAAATTCAATGTATTAAAACCAAGGAGATAAATGGTTGTTGCTGTGTATATTACATGTAACAGATCATCTCACACATAGAGACTACAAACTTTAGCTTGGTTCTAAAAATGGTCTTCTGCAAGTCTGCCCATAATGGCGGAAGCATTTGCAAGACATTATTTTACCATTTGACATTAAAATAACACATTATTTTGGGGTAAATTTGAATACAATGCAGAAGCTTTGTAAACTTTCCCCCGTTACGAGTCCATATCAATTGCTTTCCCTATTATGCTGAACAACATAATACACGTGTATTGATGTATTAGGATTTCACCACTGACAACTTCTTGCAAACTGACTAAATTTAACTCTATATTGCATTCAGTAAAATTTACAATAAAGAGCCATACAAACAGTATTTCACATTCCAGAAGCACTTGTCCAAAGATATGATACCCTTGTCTGCATGCAAGCCCTACATTCAGGTAGGGACAAGTCTTGCTCTCCTGTTCCCAGTCGTTCTCAGATGACACTTTTTTTTACAAATTCAAATAACTCCATCACCTCTTTGTCAAAATTGGCATGATTATCCCCCCCCCCCCCCCCCCCCCTTCTCGCCCAATTATGACTGTGATGGGCGACACACTGATTCATGGCTGTGGATATTTTACCTTTACAAGTATGTTCCTTAAAATAAATGCAACAAATAAGAACTGAATGCTCCCTATGTACATTGTCATGTCTATGCATATTTCTACTTCTTGCTCTTCATATTTTTCTTGAAGCTTAGGGAGGTTGTGCTACCTAAATATACAAAATAATAATATGACCTCAAATATTCAACGTGATTGAAATAAAACTGATTTGATACTTGAAAACTATATATCACACCAAATCCCTATGAAAACTCACTTTATACTCATGTTACACATGACACTAAAGGAGAATGGAAGGTTACTGTAGTTGCAGAAGAAAGTTTCAAAATGAGCAAACAAACAATCAGCAAGAATAGCTATTTACAGTTTAAATTAACATATTCATGGCTGAAACAAAATCACTACTAACACTTTCATTGTTTTATTTTATATCTGTATTGCATTATAACACTTACTTATGTAAATATGTAGTGCATGAATTCTAATATTTCTGTCGGCAGTATAATATACACAAAAAGATGGCAAATGGTTGCCTGGCTAAATTTTGGCTCACTTCATTGAGTTAATGTGAAACAGTGGCTTTGCGCCATAATGTATGAATTTACAATACATAGCACCTGCACCTTGCTTACATTGTAAACAAATCATATATCTACATGAAAGTTACAGTAAGCCACTAAGGATGATTATTTTCTAAGTAAGTCATTATATAATATCTTTTTTAATGAGAAAATCCCATCTATGCTGTGAACTACATGTATAAGTTCGTGGAAACTGAAGTGCAATATCTGAATATGGTCCATTGTCAACTGCTCAAGGCCATTACTGTACTTACATGTATCCCCTTGGGGATGGCATGAGCTTGTTGAGCAGAAGTCCAGTAAAATCTCACAACCAGGCGACAAGTTTCTTTAAATTTCACTGCGGAAATAAGTGTATTTAGTGGCGAACACAAACCCATTTGTAGGCTCTATAAAGTATAACCCTTAACTTCAAATAAAAGGTTTGCATATTTTGGGGCGGCTTCTGTGTAAGCATTTTGTCTCTTGGAGTGTGAAATGTACTGGGCCTTCTGCTTACAAGCCCGCTTAGGGTGACCTTTATCGCTGACACAGGTTAGTGCACTAATTTACTTATTTACACATACATCTTAGCGCCTTCTGTGTAAGGTCACACGAGTCATGATGCTTGTATGTCACACAGTTCACAAGCCAGAGATATAAACCAAAACCGAGAAAATAATTGAAGCTGATTGCTTACCCGATTATGTAAAGCAATCATCTAACCCTAGCTTTGACTCGTGACAATACAGCATTCGTGCACTCACATGACACTTACACGGAATGGCTGCTTAATAGATACCATGAATCTTAATTATATTTTAACACACCTAATATTCACAATTTACGTATCAAAATTATTACATTTGTTTTCCTTTTGCCAGATCAAGCAATTGTACATAAAGTACACCTTACCAAATAACTACATAGAAATTCATATACTACAATCACAAACACACAATAACCCATCCCAGTATCTAAATTTCAAAAATAAAGAATATAATTCTGTTGCACATAAAGCTCCAGGAAATGCAGAAAAGAACACAAACTATAAACCAGACCATGAGACAGAAAAAGCTGCAAAAATTGCAATAGAATCCTGTTCAACCCACAGTAACAATCACAATTTCCTGATTTCTTACCCCATCAAACATGCCTGACGTTAACTCTGTTTGATACACATACAGGTTGCTCAAAAATGTTCAAGTGAAAAGCAACCCTCTTTGGCAATTTAGAAAACACTGCTTGTGGACATGATGACTTATAGCCAACTTAACATGCAGTCTTATCTTTCAAATGATGTTTATTACCATGTTAAAAGGATTGTTATAATATCAAACATATGTTTAGTTTCAATGACATGTTAAAAATCCAATTGTGCTCACTTTTACTACAGTCAATTGATAGCATCAGACCCTCTTAAACCTCGTAAAAGTGGTACACTGCTGTTTTACGCAACACAGCTCGAGACTGAAATAAGCAAATGAACAAAAAACAAACGGCACTTGAAAGCTTAAGACTATGCTCTTGACGTTGATGTAAGCCGTCAGTCAGAACAATATTTTCTAATTTGCCAAAGACAAGCACAATCGTGGAGCAATACTCGCGTACTTGTCCCATACATGTATTATCAAGCTGTTGTGAATTCTGGTGAAGTCTCAACTAAAGAATACTACAGTTTTTTGAAAATCTGCAAAAGCCACCTTGATCTACTGGCAATTAAATTTATGGCAGGTCCAGTGGCAAGCTAAAAACAATTGCGAGTCGTGGAAATCATCTTAACATTTGATGCTTATTATTACACACTTAACGGTTGTGAACACATAAATTGCGCGCAGTGGAGAAAAGAGATATACAAATAAGCCGCTACCAGGCACTTCCCTTCCTAAAATGTATTTCCTCACGCCACTCCCACCTTTCAAATAAAAGACTTTTATCAATGTTTTAGTGGACAGAACATTAGGCTCAAGCAATGTAACATTTTTCTAGAAACCGTGGAGTTGGAGAAAGAAATTCTAGGTACCTAGAATGGCTGCTATGAGCGCATATCACATCCTGTCAGTGAATTCTGGTAAGTGGGAATTTGCCATAAAAGCTATAACGGAGGCAGACACAGATGCCAGACTTCATTTTTATAACAGTCAATTAACGTCTTAACGTCCACGGGAAATTATAGCTCTATGGACAGTTGTATGTATTGTGTGTGTGCAGACTTCGCGATTCGGCACGTTAAGAGTGAATAAACACTAATCAGAGATTGACAGGATATTCAAAAAGTTTCAAGTAAAATTTGAAATGGTTTTACAAACCGTAAATGACTCACAACACAACACTGACAAGTATGGATAAAATCAGCGAGATAGAATATAAAACAAAGACTAGTCGACTCTGATCAGACTATATCTAGTTTCTTGCGCTCAAAGAATCCCTTAAGATGCTCATCTGCCCAGAACCTGTGAGCAGAGGATAACAGTCTGAGCCGATGGACACCACAAAGACACGCTGGTTAGTCTCTCACTGGTCTGAACGGAACCTCTCCTCCTCGGATACTGCAAGGTGAGCAAAAACAAGAACATTGAATGAGGACATTTCAATAATAAGAGCACAAAAAACACCTTGTTGTGCATATGTTTGGATCTGACAACCGTTAAACTATGTGAAATGGAAGGAAAAAGGAATGTTGTTGGACCACGAAAACGCCTAATCGTTATTTTTCATGTAATCCTGTAACTACATATATGGAAGTCGATTTGCTTCGTTTGAATCTCAGATGTGAGATGTCAGTCTCAAATGAAATGCAACTATAAGTAAGCTCTCAAAAGTGGCAATATCATGAGCACAAAAACCACTGACTTCATAGCCAAATTCAAAAAGGTGTTGTTTCAAGATTACATGAAACATTATTTAATGGTCTACAATCTACAATAGAAACTGGTTTGAGAAAGACACTAATTAGGCAACTTGGTTAACAAATACAATTAAGCTTGTTATGTTTGGTCAATAAATGTATTTAATTATTCATCATTTATATTTTGGATACACTGACAGTTATTCAGTTTCGTAGTCTGACCCCGTCTCATAAAATTTTTGTGTGATACGGTCCTTTTCATGCTTTGGGCCTCACATTTGTGGAATTCTCTCCAGCCTCAATTTGTTGCATCACTGATATTACTTTGTTCAGGTCAAAATTAAAACACATCTGATGGAGACGGCATATTCAACATAGTTCTGAATTGTTACTATCTTCGTAACTTATGATTTAATATCTAATTTATTTGTTTGTCATCAAGTTTTGTTTTATTTTCAATATAATTGTAAAGCAGCTTTGATATATGTTGCATGAGAAAGCACTTACATAAATAGAAGTATATTATTATATATATTATTATTATTATTATATTATTATTATTAATCAATTTCAAAATCCACTAATCAATGTAAGTCTTCAAACACTGGATTCTATTTGGTTTGAAATCAACTGTGCATTGGTTTGAAGAGTTGCATATCAACTGCAAAGTCTTATGACTAAGTTATGAGACACCAGGGCCCTGGTTGGATTCAGATGAAATTGTTAGTTTGATGAACAAGAATGCTCCACATAACTCAACACCACAACGTCCTTTATCACCTATGTCAAATATTTTGACAATCCAATTGATCTGTGCTTTTAATGGGGAACGGTTTTATTTTAAGTTGATTTTTTATTCGAATTTTGCTCCTATCTCGAACCATATTTTCAGTTCCAAAGGGCAGCCAAACATGTGTAAATCATTCGCCTAGGTCGAAGTGGCCACACAACTGTCATGATCTTAATGGCTTAATGGTTGACCTTTTGATCTCTACTGTCAGCTATTACCGTAAATAGTATAAAGATGTCGTCCCTCTGATAGGAGTAAAGCCGAGGTCCCGTGTTGAGACAGAAACACCTCAGCACATAAAAACCACGCACTTCATCGAAAAGAGAAAGCGGAGAAACCCGGTGTTGTGGTCACATATCCATATTCAAACTCCCCGGGGACTGGATGCCTGAGGGTAACAGTGATTAAGTTCACTTTTCTAGTCCCTGTCATCCGAAATGATGACAAAGCAATAATATTAAATTTCCCATTCCCTCTCTGCCCTTGTCATTTTTCCCTACAGTACCTACAGGTACAGTCATGACAGCCTCCATTTCTCTATACATGTTTCCTTCATCTTTAACATAGAATTGTATACAAAACTGTAACTCAAAGTTTGTCTAAGTCAACATGATTTAGGTGGTACCCAGTGATTCGACTTATGCAAAGTTTACTGTATGTTGATTCAATGTAAGTTCTGTGACTTGACTTACCCTTTGGTAGTTTTGTTCTTTCTTGACTTGTTCTACTTGGTCCAACAACTGCCTGACTCTTAACTGAAGTTCTGTCAATTTATCTTTCTCAGCAATCTCTTTGTAGTCATTGGCATGCTCTCCCACTTCAATGTCCAAATGAATTCGCTGTTTACAAACAAAAATAAAAATAAATACAAAAATAAACAAAAGAGATATCACATAGTCTATTTGTCGATCACAACACCATTTACTCCCATACAAATTATCTCTTTATCCAATAAAAAGTAACATTTTCTCTTAAAGGCATTGTCTAACAATGTTTCCAGTTTAAAAAATCTGAGCTACATGATTCCCCATGCTACCAGTGTCTCTGATACGGTCTCTCTAACAAGAGCGCCGGCGGGCACGACGCTCACATTGAGGTCTCGCAAACTCTCTGTGGTACCTAGAGAAACACATCAGTTATACGTATAGTTTGGCCTTGGAGCCTGAATATTCTGGCCACGAACGTAGCCAAAGCGCAACCAGTTGAAAAACTTTGCCATCCCTTGCCATTATAGCTGACTTTGCAGAGTTAATTAAATTCTAACATCCGTTTTTATAAAAAAAGGCAACGACATAGTATCTTAAATTTGACCTTTGACCTATTATGTGAACTTGACCACCAAATAAACATTGAGTGCCTGTTATGCATCTACCATCCAATGTTGGTTTAGCAAATGGGGCTCTGGTTAGAAAGTTACGCTAGTTTGGGCCTTAATGGGCCCTGCCCCCCTGGCCCCGGGGGGGGGGGGGGGGGGGGCTGGGCGTCTTTTATGGTTAACATTCTTTCGAACTCCTGTTTCTCACTCCCCCTGAGGACATGTCCCGCCAAGTTTGGTTTTAAATCCATTGATTGTAATGTGAGTTATCCTATAGGCCTACCCTAACTTTTGCCCTTGGGGCAACCGTGGCCACTCTGGCCATCTGTCTATAGGAACTATTAATTCGCACATTAGAGGTCGGTATCTTATACAGAGCTACAGTGGTGTACTTTTACACCATAAATCTATTGTTTAGATGTATGGATTTCTTGACAATAAGTTAATATGAGTTACATGGACAAACAATAAATAATATAGCAACACATAAGAGAATATTTTATCTTTTATTATGCTATCAATGCATACATTGAAATGTTAGGTTTGGTTTGAACAAAGTTGGGGAGGTATAACATGCAGGTCACAATATGTGTTGCAGGTAATAAAAGTTAAACATTTAGGAATATGTCTATGTCCCTAATTATTTTTCATTAATGAGTTCCAAAGAGCTACAGATGAATTTATTCAATGTTCAAGAGTTGATGTTTAATTTGATACCTGCCGTATCATGTCCAGACGATCAGGGACATGATTAAGATATTCTCCTAAACTGATATCAGATATCTACTTATCTTACATGAAATGTGTATAAATCACACAGTACAAAGCTCATAAATTCATGACAGGTGGCGTTGTCGGAAAGGAAACACTTAATTGGTTTTCCCATTACCGTTAAAATTGCGGTCAGAGTTGAAAAGATGTTGTTTCTACCAGTGTCATAAATTTGTGACAGTATCGAGCAATGGGACGCAGATGTGGCAATTTGCACTAATGATGATAAATGCCATCAAAAGATGGTGGTTGAATTTCAATTTTTAGTGGTTAATATTAATAGTGTTTGAAGTCTCTTGGAGTTGGGAATAATGTCAATGAGTTATTTTCTCAGGAATACGCATGAACAGCTCTATTTATACTCCCTAAGTGGCATTTTTGGATATTGATGAAACAATTATGAACTAGAAAGGTTCGACAGCACGGCATTCGATTGGTTTGCCTCCGCCCTGTGCGCCCATATGTAGAGCTACAATAATATATCAACATTCAGCACTCCTAACCGAAGTTAAGTTTGACCGAAGTTATAGGTTTGCCACAAAGTTCATTTACCTTTGACCTCTTGACCTACGTATGACTCCTGTGACTCTCAAAAATATTGGTCTTTGGTTTTAACATAACCGCAAATTACATCAACAGTAAGCACTCTTTATGACATTATATTGTAGAAATAGCATTTTGGGACAAGTTCATTGACCTTTGACTTGACCTTGAACTATTTGACCCTGTAACTCTACCAAAATATTTTCTTTTGGTTTTGAAGGCCTACCCACCAATCGATAACAACAGTGAATACTCCTGACTGAACTTATAGGAGAACATTGGAATTTTAGGGACAGAAGTTATTGACGCTTTGACCCTTGACCTTGGACCTTTGACCCCTGTGGACTCGTCAAACTAATTTGTCTTCTTGGTTTTATCTAACCAGCCGATTACATAACAGTGATGCCGTATCCTAACTGAGTTACTAGGCCGAAAACGAGCGGATCTTTGGGACAAGTATGACCTTTGTCCTTGACCATTGACCTTTGGACCCCTGGACTCTACCAAATATTTGTCTTTTGGTTTGAATCTAGCCACTAAATAACTCAACAGTGAGCCACTCCTAACTGAAGTTATAGCCGAAAACGAATGTTTGAGAAAAGTCATATGACCCTTTGACCCAACCTTGACCTTTGACCCCTCGTGACTCTACCAAATATTTGTCTTTTGTTTTTTAACTTAACCCAAAATATTAAATCAACAATGAGCACTCTAACTGGAGTTATATGTCCGATAACGAGATTTTGGGAACAAGGTCATTGACTTGACCTTGACCTTGACCCTTTGACCTGTGATCTACAAAAATATTTGTTTTTTGTTTTTAAACCTAACACCAAATTATTATCAACAATGAGCATCCTATGGAGTTATGGCAGAAAAATGTCATTTTAGGACAAATTTCATTGACCTTTGACTTTGACCCTTGACGGATTTGTCCAAATCTAATCATTTCATCCTTGCCTAGTGGTCTTACACTTGGTCCAAGTATATCAAAATCCCTCACTACTTCAAGTAACTTGTTCACAAGAAAGTGTGGCGCAGACGTACGGACCCACGGACGTACGGACGTACGGCGGACAACCCGAAAACTAATGCCTCCGGCTCCTTACGGGCGGAGGCATAACAAACAAATCTTAGCTTGTCCACCATATTTATTTCTTATAACTAAACTTCTCTACAAGTAACATAACATCTCCAATTAAAATACCAGCATTGATTACAGGCCATTTTTTATACGAAATAGGGCAAACTCCTGACATTTTAGTTAGTAAATTTTTTTAACAAACTTTGAGGACATAATAATGCCTCTTAAAGAGGTTCATTTCACAGAAGAAAATCGTCAAAATGTCTAAAATAAAGTAAGTAAAAACAAAATTCAGCAATCTAAATCCAAAGTTGAGCAATACAAAAGAACAATGTAAGAATAAAAGGTGCTTCATGCCAATCAAAGCACACTTGATGTTGCTTAGGTTGGTAAGATTTTCTAGAGATAAGTGTGAGTAGAAGTAAATAAATGTGTAAATCTCATGTTCAATGCAATGAAACTTCAACATCCCCTGTGATCTAATGAAAGATGATCATGGTGACAAGATTCTACTTGAAATGATGCTTCAGTCTCTAAGTATTAATGAGCACAGACATTAACTGAGGGAAGGGGGGGGGTTTCATATTCAAATGTCCATTTTTCGGGGGGGGGAGTGTTTTTAAATTTGTGTTGCTGCCCATTATCCATTTGGCTCCTCAAAGTTTTCTACCTGACTGATAAACATTAATTTGTTTTTATTTTAATATTTTTTATTTATTATTTTTTTTTGTATTAAATTTTATTTGTATTGGGGAAGGGGGGGTGGGGGTAAGCAAAACCATTGCAGCCCAGACAGGCTTTGTAGGATTTTTTACCGACTGCCATTGATGACCCTTTTTTTCTTGTCATAGACTTGAATCCCCTCTTCAAAAACTCCTGGTATGCCTATTTGATTAGAAGGATCATTATAAACTTACACAACACTTAACTTCGTTTTGACCTTTGACCCCCTACATATGTGTTAGCTCGTTCTCACTATTCACAACTTGCTGAACCTCTGACTTACCTCGAACTAATGAGATATATAACTTGATTGTGGAAGCAGTATTACCCAAAACATCGTCAGGCACGCTTACAAAAACAATAATCAAGATTTGATTCAATACTTTAAGGTACTCGGAGTCAATGCGATGAATAACTTCAACTTTTACCATTTTGTCTTACTCAATCAATATGTTATGTGTCGCGTTACAAATGTAGGCAATTTCAATCAGTGAAGCTTTGTGTATATTGTTCAGAATAGAGTAATTTAGCATAGTTAAGCAGAAAATAGTAGCTAGACAACTACCTACCAATCATCGTATTTTTTGGTGAATCACCATCCTCTCAACCCTCCTACGAATGTCTTCAGATCGGTCCAACGCGCTGGAGTTCCAATAAACAAACCTCTGCCATGGCGGCATTACTCATAACATTTACCTGTCTATTTTAATCCATCGAGTGTGTCGCATGTACAACGATACAGTACTCATTCAAGATGTAAGCATAAAATTTTAAATCTGGACTGCCAAATCAGTATTGATGACAAACATTATTAATCTTGATTCACTTGCTGCTTCTTGTTTACTCTAGCAAACCTTTCAGTATTGAATTTACATTTTAGAAAATAAGTATTGGCAAGGAGCTTTGCTCTTGGTATTGGTAGCATCAAAAATATGTGGAGGAACTTGTTTCAAGCATTCCAAAGAATTTTTGATTTTTCCACATCAAATTCCTGCTCAGAAAATTGTAAATGACCAATATTCTGGTGTGGTTCTATTTGGATGAAAAATTTGACGGTAGGTTTTATAGAGGTGCCATTAAAGATTCTTCTTTTATTTTGTCTTTTATTCGTCGCGTGTAAATATGTATTTTTTTTTTTTTTGTGCTGTTTTTTTTTTTTTTTTTTTTTTTTTTTTTTTTTTTTTTTTTTTTTGTTTTTTTTTTCACCCATTGTCCCATGAGCAATCAACCCAGTAAAAGTCCATAGGAATGTTACCTACTACTGTTCTCGACAAAGGCAACAATTACCCATTAATCTTTTTCAATCCCTCTCCATCCCCTGTGCACAGGATGTTCAATCATGTCTGATCTATCTGGCTATCCCATACACGATCCAATGTTCATAAAATATTAGCCAATAAGTTTGAAGGCGGTTTAATTACAGTAAACCACCTAAATCCGTCCTTTTATCACATTTGCCAATAAAATTTTGGGT
>JZLH01S0332864.1:3919-24165 GCA_001188425.1 Eucidaris tribuloides | reverse complement strand
GAGATCTGAAGGGGGGGGTCAAATTGAGCCCCCCCCCCCCCACGTAAAACCTACGGTCTGAAATAGCCCACGTTAAAATAAGGGTTAAAGGACAATAGATGCCTGCCCGCCGAGATTCATAACAAGATCCTACTCTCATATTCTTGTGAAGAACACGGTAGAATGTCATAACCTGCAAAAAGATATCCTAGTGTATATCCCTTTCACATGCAAAATGAGGAAATTTTGGTACTTTTCTCATTGTCTATACTGAATTCTTCTGGCTGTCAATCACTGACATTAAAGACACTATATAACACTGCGGAAGACCCGTTTAAAAAATTGTCGAACTTTGCTTTCTGACATATCTGACAGTGTTTGAATAGACAAATAATCACCCTAGAACACAAAAATTTGGACAGTTATGCTGTCACTAGTACAATATGTGCAGAAACAAATTGGCACATTAATTTTATATCGGGCGATAGGAAATTCTGCAACACAGCAGTCTATGGAGAAAAGCTGGAATGGTCTCTCAATGATTTTCACTTTTTTAAAGCACTTAAAGATTGTTTTACACTGCGATTTTTTCAGGGCTTCATTTTTAGACTGTATCAAAGACACTAGTAGCATGGGGAATCATGTAGCTCAGATTTTTTAAACTGGAAACATTGTTATATAGTGCCTTTAATTCAATTGGAGAACCTGTCTTGCGATACGTATGGCACACAAAAACAATTTCTCAATACACTAGTGACTTAGTGTGCATATGGGACATGTACACAGGCCAGTCACGCGTATATACATGATAGCGATAACCTAGCACGCATCCCACCTCAGGTCTGCTTATCTCAAACCTTGTACAGCGATTAAAGTTCAAGACAACCATTAATTAGCAGTAAATAATACAAAATAACAAGTTGCTGGTGGTAATTTGACTTCTATTAATTCTCATTTGTTACTAGTATCATTGTCTATCAGTTTTGTAGCAATCTGTGACAACCATTGAGATTTGGGGCTTGAATTGCTTCAAATAAATAAATATTTTTGGCCATATCATTACAGTTCACTTACCATTCCTTGTTTTTGGCGACACACCCATCACAAAGTCGTCCCTGAAGGTCAGATACCCGACGATGGAGAACAGATAGACCAAGATGAGAAGTAGGAGACCTGTCAGTGCGATGGAGCGCCAGTTTCGCGTCACCGAGCGAATGACGTTGAGAAGCGTCTCTTCCTGATATAGCACGTCTAGGAGCTGTGGACGGTAAAGGTAACCTCTATTACTGTAGTCGATGAGGGAAAATTTTCCATTGAATTCTCTCAAGTTCTTTGCTTTTCCAGGAGAATGCTTACAACATTTTGTACTGTGCTATGGAGAGATTTCACCTCAGGTTTACCAAAAGTAACCCGTTGCCACAAAATGCAACATAAGTTGGAAAAATAAGATGCTGTACTTTTCATACAGCCTCAAAGTAGAGACACTAAGCTTGAAAATGGTGTATAATTTACTAGGATGGACAAAACAAACCTATTCACAACACCGCTCACACGTTGGGACTGTCAAATAAGCCATTATCAGGAATTACGTAGTATGTATTGTTAAGTCTCTTTAATTTTATGTCCAATATCTGTTTGTATACCCTGCCTTTTGTCATCTTGGTTGTTTCTTCTTTTACCATCTACGGTTGACAAGGGATCTGGATCTTTTTTATTTGTATGTACTTCTTATAAACTCTTCACAAAATTTCTCCAACTCCACTTTGAGCATCGATATCTCTCTTGGTATTATAGTATAATACTTGATATTGGTATCATTGTCAAGTCTGGCTGTTTTTTTTTTTTACATAGATATGTCGTTTACAATGATTATGCATACATGGAATGTGTAAGACAGCTTAACCCTATATTAACTGGGGGGGTCAATTTGCCCCCCCCCCCCCCGACGAGTTTCACAACTATGCCGCCGCGCAAAATTTTTTGAACGCGTCGCTCGCTGACTTTTTACTTTCAAGTCTTGCGCATCTTTTGAGACCATTTTCGTGAGAATCGGACATACCGTTACGACGCTGCGCGACTTTTTATACATGCATATCAACCCCAAAATTGCTCAAAAAATGTGATTTTGTGTACAAAATCAATGGAAATTGTGTTTTCAGCCAAAAATCATAAATGTTTGATTATTTTTGCTTTAACTGGTTGAAATGAATTAATCTTATGCTGTTTATAATTGCAAAAGTGTCCCCAACAAATTTCATCAGAAAAACAATAGAAAACAAAAGGTCAAAAAAACAAAGAAATACATAAGAAATTCACAAAACAATAAAATACATAAGAAATTAATTCCAATTCGGCAAAATTTTTTGTAGATAATTGTGAGAAATGTCAGAATGAATATTTTCACCAAACATTAACATTCTACTAGCTATTTTAAGTGAGTTATAGGCGAAAACATAATTTTACGCACTTGTTTGTATAACAAATTACTTAAAAAATAGAAAAAATCAATTTTTTGAAAATTTTACTATACAGTTGTGTAGTTTACATCCAGCTCTATGCGCATGCAAATTTTCGCGGCGATCGAGCGATCGGCGGCCGAGATCTGAAGGTCAAATTGACCCTCAGACCCAAATTGACACCCCCCCCCCCCAGTAAAAACCTGGTCTGAAATAGCCCAGTTAAAATAGGGTAAATAAGGGGCCAAGTCTGAAGTAAAAAGTTGCAAAAAATAAGTGTCATTGTCAATGGCAAATCTTTATTTTGTGAACAGGATGCATGGAGTGTATAGATCTTGAGGTGGTCAAGCATGAATGTCAAAGGTGTATACTTGTAGTATGGAGAATTGAACATGTTTTGAAATTATGGTGTTCAGCAAATACAGTGAAGAAGAAGAATTTGAGTCTTTCTTTTATCATTGTTTTGTACACAGTGATTTCAAACTGTGATCGAGGGAATTGTTTCTGCTACGATAAAGAGGATTCATAGTGTGTGTTTGTGTCTACTTACCAAAACGCTGTAAAAGAGGGGATCAAACGCCATTCCTAAGGCACTCATCACCACGTACCACATATGATACAGCACTTCAAAGTTGGTCAGGATGTACCGCGACGATTTGTTCATAAGGCCACGGTTGCCGAGGAAACTCATGATGAAGACGATTTTGGTGGTTAACTGCAAAGTGGAATGAATAATGATCATTATATAAGCTATGTGTACTTGTGAATATGATCTTGATCTAAGTTTTGCATTTGCAATTCATGCACTCTCATTCAGTTTAATTGCGACAGTCTACTTAGCGAACCGCTTTCTGGGATAACATCGATACGTAGACAAACAATAGTGTCCACATACATGATAGGATGGTAGAATTGGAAGTGGCAATTCTGTCATTGGCAATTCGATCGAGGGACAAATTAGCATACAACAATTATGATTTGGTATGTAAGTATGATTTACATGCTGATTCCTATAATTAATACCCCCTTCAAATTTTGTTTGGTGGGGGTATAATGACACCCTTTGAATCCCCTACTAATGAACATGTAATATGCAACCGTGATTATTGCAATAGTCTTCATTTTTGGATTACCACTACGTCAAATTCAGAAGTTACAAGTTTTCCAAAATTGGGCAGCTTGGTTTAAGTGTTTTGGTCATGCTACGGAAACATGAATCAGTAATTCTTATTTTACATCAAACCTTATTCAAAATTTTATTGTTGGCTTATGAAAACTTTCATAAATTAGCACCATTATATCCCCCCCCCCCACATTATTTCTGAAATATGAACTTGTAAGAAATCTAAGGCCTGGCCGGAAGGATTTGTTTGTTGTACCTCCAGTCTTTACAAAAATATACGGTGAACGCAGCTTTTCTCACGCTGCTGCAGTTTTGAGGAATGAGCTCTCTAGTAATATCAAGAGTATAAACACTATTGAAAAATTCAAGTTTGCTCTAAAGACATATCCATTTTAGCTTTGTCTTGGAAACATTTTACAGAGCCTCCATTAGTACCTTATTTACAGGCACATATCCAGGTGGGGATGGGGGGGGGGTGACGGAGGAAGGAAATCTTGAACGGCCCCAAACAAATTTTGCATGGCCAAATTTTTCAGCCAGTGACAAAAAAAAAATCACCATTTATTCCGCCTGTTATGGAGATTAAAAACACCCCCTTTTGCCAGAAAAAAAACAAAGAAAGAGGGGATTGTTTGGAGAAGGGGGCTTGAACACCCCAAAACACTCCTCTGGATACATGTATGTTTATTTCTATCTCTATGTACTTTGTTTTCCTTGTTTTCTATAGGGACTTTTCCATTTAATGTGTTATGCACTATGTAAATGCTGTGTTGTATTATTATTATTATTATTATTACATTCATTATTATTACGGCTACTACTACTCACATTGATGACTCCCAGAAACCATAGCGTTGGTATGACACCAAACGACAGGATCATCTGGAGCACGGAGGCGATGATGAACGTCCTGACGCCGGAGGGCTTGGGGAGAGCAAGAATGGTGGCCAGGGAGAAGAACATGACGGTCCACACCAGCCTCGACAGACGCGGGTCCAGATCTGGGATATTATGCAGAGAGATTTAAAAGTATACTTATAAATAATAATAATAATATCAATAATGTCAATAATAACAATAATATAGATAATAACAAGAGAAAGGAGAAAGTAAGGGAAGACGAAGAAGAAAAGAAGATGAAGAAGAAGGAAAGAAGAAGAGAAGAAGAAGAGAAGAAGAAAGAAGAGAAAGAGAGAAGAAGAAAAGAAGAAGATAAGAGAAGAGAAGAAGAAGAAGAAGAAGAAGAGAAGAAGAGAAGAAGAAGAAGAAGAAGAAGAAGAAATGATGATGATGATGATGATGATGATGATGATGATGATGATGATGATGATGATGATGATGATGATGATGATGATGATGATAATAATAGTCGTCGTCGTCGTCGTCCATCTTTATAAAGCTCATAATACCAAATGTAATCAGTCTCTACGCACTTGGATATTATTACCCTGGTCACTGGAATACAGTTCTAACCTGCAAAAAGAAGGGCAACATTTCCACTCCCTAGGGAGTATTCCTAGCTGAGCTGCCACGGAGGCACATCAAGCCAGACAAACGAAGTCATTCTCACCCTACCAGCTAACCATTAATACTCATAGGGTGGAGAGCAGCAAAGCAGATAAAAATGTCTTGCTGAAGGACATTAATGCCGGTAAACGTCGGTCTCAAGCTCAAGACCCCTAAATCATCAGGCAGGAGGATGGGGGACGGGGAAGGGGAGGGGGGAGGGGGAGCAGGGAGAGTTGTCTGAATATGCTCTGAACAAACCATATTTCACCAGCAATCACAGCTGCAGCTTATGATACCAACTCACCTTCTGTACCATCTTTGAAAGGATAGAAGACAGCTACAATGATGTTTATTAGCACCGCCAGATTGAAACAGATGTAGCTCCATTTGGTCATGTTACTACTAGCTAAGAACAGGAGAGGTTTGGCTGGAATAAAAAGAGAAAATATCATCTCATTAGTCTTTGTGCTTTTCATGTCATAAATTTATGTCAGTTCCATTCAGAGAGGTTGTAAACAGGTTTCAGGCATTTGTTACAGTTACACATTTTCAAAATTGCCTGAATTTCCATGACATTTCAGACAAGAAAACTGTAAATTTCAATGGCAATTTTTACATTTTTAAAGCATGTAAAAATACATTATCGCTATACATGAAGTTCAGCAAACACATTTTTTCAAGGGTCCATATCACTCAAATTATCACCATTTAAAAATAAATCATTTACAGTTTGCTCAAGTTTTTTTACGAAGCACTTTCAGATTGGTTTTGTTTGCTACAATGCTTGATAAAATTTGTCAAACTTGAGGAAAAAAATATACAGGGTAGGGGATATTTTAAGGTTAGGTCGGGTTACCAGGGTTCGTACACTTACACATTTTCAAATTTCCCTGATTTTAAAGAGTAGAAAACTGTAAATTTCCATGACCGATTTAAACTTTTTAAAGCATGTAAAAATACATCAGTGTAATTCTAGTAGCACTAGCAGGCTCTGATCACGCTCACAAATATCTTTAATAAGTCAAATGATTTTCTCCGACTTTCCAGAAGAAATTAATGAATTCCCTGTCTTTTCGTTTCTGGAAAACGTCTCTTCAAATTCCCTGAATTTCCAGAAAATCCCTGACCCGTATAAACCCTGGGTTACGGTATTATAACTTTTTCTTATAGGGGGGAGGGGGAGGGAGAAGGGGGGGCTTACCTCTCAATTTCCTCTGCCACTGCATTTCCATGAACATGTCCTCGGACCTCTCGAAGAAGTCGGCCACCTTGCTGCCCTGCTCGTCCCTCTCCGCCGAGTGGAAGACTTTGGTTTTGGTTTCAGCCGTCAGGTACTCACACACCTGGGGCACGGGGAACACGATCCGCTCTAGGGTCCTATCTTGACGGACGATCTATGGGTGGAAGAAAAACAAAAGTGATAGCCATAATCATTATTGCATTGTCATCATTTCGGATGACAGGGACTAGAAAAGGGAACTTAATCACTGTTACTCATAGGCATCCAGTCCCTTGTACTTTTGCATATTGAGATGTGACCACAACACCGGGTTTTCACCCTTCTCTTTTCGATGAAGTGCATGGGTTCTTTTATGTGCTGAGGTGTTTCTGTCTCAACACTGGACCTCCGGCCACGACGTGGACTTGATCCACGGTCCTCTACGTCGAGAAACCAAAGTCTTATCCATTACGCCATGACGCCTCCCCCATAATGTGTCTCTTTAAACTTATTATATTAGCATTTGACCTGAAATGAACTTTGATCTATTTATGTGACCTTTAACCCCAATTTAACATTGAGGTCTTGTTAGGGCATCAACCATCCAATTTTGGTTACACATGGGCCCGTGGCTGCAAAGTTACCAATGCAGTAGAAACTTGCAGTTTTAATAAAAAGGATGTCGAGCTGCATGTACATAACCAGAATCTTAACTTAAAAGTATGGGTATGTCAATTGTTTCCTTTTGACAAATTGACAAAGATGTAGCCTCACACTTTTTTCACAGATTTTTGATAAAATCATAAGAAAAAGTAGGGAAAAGTAGGAATTTAATAATAATGGAATTTTAATAATAATGGAATTTTTATAGCGCCGTTATCCATTTTGTTTAAATGCTCAAGGCGCTTTATACAAAATAAGAGAAAGACAGAAAAAGCGACAAAACATTAACAAAAATAATTTGCACACCACAAAAAAGAAAACGAAAAAAAAAAATGTCTGCCTTCGAAATGCACAACTAAACAAGTGTGTTTTTAGTTTACCCTTAAAGGATGTCAAAGAGTTGGAGTCCTTCAGCTCCTGTGGAAGTGAATTCCACAGGGCTGGTCCGGCGTGAGCACATGCTTGATCCCCCCAAGATTTTTTAGATAATGGAACCTGTAAAAGACCGGAATTGGAGGATCGTAGGGATCGTACAGGTTGGTACTGATGTAACAGAGACAGATTGTAATCAGGGGCTGTTCCGTTGATAGTATGATAAACCAAAAGAAGGATCTTAAATATTATACGTTCCTTTACGGGCAACCAGTGAAGACTGTTCAAGATAGGTGTAATGTGATCGTGTTTCTTTGATAAAGAAACAATTCGTGCGGCTGAATTTTGTAGCTTCTGTAATTGGGCAATTTGAGAATTTGGTAAGTTGAAGAGTAAGCCATTACCAAAATCAAGTCGAGATGAAATGAGCGAGTGGACAAGCTTCTCTGTTACAGAACGATTAAGATATTTGCGGATGAAGCCGATATTGCGCAATTGATAGCGAACAGATTTGCAAATGCTGGTAATTTGATGAGACACAGACATTTGTGAATCAAACATGACATGAGATTACGACAGGAGTACGCCAGAGGAATGTCATTGCCGGAAATAGAAATGGAATCTACATGTAATTTCTTTAACTGAGATTTTGATCTGAAAAGCATGAACTCACATTTACTGTGGTTTAATTGCAAATAATTTGACTTCATCCAGGCGTCAATATCAGCAATGCAATTTTCCAAATTGTGCAAGGCTTGGGATGCTAGAATTTGATGAGGTGGAAAAGAAACAAAAATTTGTATGTCATCTGCATATATATGGTAATAAACAGAATGACGTTGAAAAATGTTCCGCAGACCAATCAGATATATTGAAAATAAAGCAAAAAAGTAGGAAAAGTAGGACCACTTGAAAGCCTGCCCCAACACCCCAATGAATTACTTACCTCTATCTGTGCAGTATGGCTCGCATAATACTCCAGGGCCTTGTCATTGTAGTCAGTGGAGTTGACTGGTTTCAACATGGACTGGAGTTCCTTATTATGTTGTGAAAGCTGCAATTAAGGACAAAAAAAGGTGGGGGAAAACAAAGTGATTGATTACCATGAATACAAAACTGTGTTCTGTTCATTACCATTATCATTACCATCATCATTATATCATCATCACCATCACCATCACAATCATCATCACCATCACCATCACCATCACCAGCATCATCACCATCCATCACTATCATCACCACCATCACGATCTGTTATTCAGCCATTTTCAATTCCACCCCCTCCCGATCCTCCTCTATCCTAGTCCTTGCTTCTCCTTCACCACCTCTCCAACTTCCACCTTCCTTCCTCTGTTTCCTGACCTCCTCCTTCTCCTAAACATCCTTCTTTTCCTCCTCACCCTCCTCCTGCTCTTCTTGCACCCTTCTTTCTCCTTGCTCCTTGCCTCCACTCCTTTACCTCTTCCTCCCCTCCTTCATCATCATCATCATCAGCCTTCTGCAATTCCACCTCCTCCTCCTGTCTTCCCCCTTTCATTCTCTTTTTCTGTCCTCCTCATATTCATCTTCCTCTATCTTCTCTTCTTTCCCTTCTTGCACCCTTCTTCTCTTTGTATCCACTCCTTTCACTCTTCCTCCCCTCCTCCATCATCATTATCATCATCCTCCATCATCATCATCATCGTCAATCATCATCATCCATCATCATCATCATCAATCATCATCGTCATCATCATTATCATTATCAACATGAGCTTTTTGCAATTCCACCTCCTACTCCTCCCCTCTTCCTTCTCTATCTTCTCCTCAAATTACTAAACTCTCTGCTCATCCTCCATTTCTCCAACTTCCCCCCTTCCCTCCTTTTCTTGTCATCCTCCTCCTACACAACCTCCTCTTTCTTCTTCTTCCTCCTCCTCTCCTTGCACCCCTTCTTCTCCTTGTCTCCACTCCTTTCCCTCTTCCTCCCCTCCTCCTCCATTATCATCATAATCATCATCATCATCCCCACAATCATCATCAACATCACCCTTCTGTAATTCCACCTCCTCCTCCTCCCCTCTTTCTCCTCCCTCTGCTCCTCTATTGCAGTCCTTGCTCCTCCTTCATCTCTCCAACTCCCCCTTCCCTCCTCGTTTTCCTGTCCTCCTCCTTCTACATATCCTCCTCTTCCATATCTCCCTACTTCTCTTCTCGCTCCCTCTTCCTTGTCTCTACTCCTCTCCTCCTCCACTATACCTGATGAGCAAGGATGTAGATGTTGTGTCCAACTTCTCGAGGTGATATTGCATCTTCATCATCATCTCCTCCAATCTCCTCCTCCTCATCCCTCTCAATATCTTCTTGTTGGTAGGCCTGTTTGATCACTTCCACCTGGTATCAAAATAGAGATAACACTGAATATTAGAATAACTTGAATCAGCAACACCTTTAAAATGTAATAATATAGCACAATTCCAGTCAAGCACCTTATTCTACTTTAATATAACATAGAAAAGACACCATGTGGATGATATCTCTCAACTGACACATTAACAAACGTGATTACTGCCTTCAAAATCAATGAACAGAATATGCTAATGAACCCGTTGAAGATGAGAGATGAGATATCTCATCAAGAGGTCTATGGGAAATGTATGTTAAAGCAAAATCAAATCATCTTCAGTGGGTCAATGAGTCCACAGATACTGTCATTCATTACATTTGTTTGAATTCTGCAAAATTCACTGACCGCAAAAATGTCATTTAATAACAGCTGACGGCACGACACCAATTTATAATTTGAGTGATCGTAACAAAATACTACTATTATTATTTTTGTTGTTGCTATCATTAGTTGTACAAGTAATAGTAGTAATACTACTACAAAAACAATAATAACAATACTACTACTACTAGTAATACTCCTACTACTACTACTACCCTCAACAACAAAAACAATAATACTACTACTATAACAACAACCTACTACTTCTACCACTACTACTATTACTAACTACTGCCATTAATCATCATCATCATCATCATCATCATCACTATCATCATGATCATGATCACCATTATTACAATGATGACATTACCAGTTGTTTAGGGCTGATGTTGAGTAAGATCCTTTCTGCATTTTCACTGTCATGTCGACTCTCCATGATTGCAAGCAGCAATTTGGATGCATTGTTCTGAAAAACAAAACACAACAAAACAAAACTAAGATAATGAAATACATGCACCAATCAAACTCCTGCTTTAGTGGACAAAACTTTATAAACATCTCTATAAAGCACAGAGACAACCCTCACTAAATCACTGATAAAACTGGTAGGTTAACATTGGATATTTATATACAAATTTGGGATCTTTTCACAAAGAGAAAATTACACACATTTTCTATGCATATGTGGGGATGTCTTGTTTTGAAATACATAATGTCACCGAATTCAATGCAAAGTCGGAAATCTGTACAGCATTGTAATTAAAATTATAGCATTAGAAAGGATACACATTTATGTACAGCTTTTGTTTGAAAACTTTTCTCCAGTATGCGTTTGTGAAAAGTTACAGCTGTTTGAAGTTGACACTGAACTCCAAAATGTTGCTCAATGTGACATTGTTCAAAAGGCTTTACATGTTAAGAGTTAAACCACCCCAACCCTCAAACAGTGAGCTGGCTGCAACAGCTGGAATAGACTGCCTAGCTGCTTCAAACGAAAGAAGGAGTAGAAGACAGATCACAAGCAAGTGCCATGTTGGCAGTTGGACTTATGCATAGACTACTTCTCAGCAAGCCCTAGTCTTACCTTCAGTTCCAAGACCAGATCCATGCGGTTCTTTCCCAGAGGGTTGATGTCGTTAAGGATAAGAGCGGTGATGATATCCAATCCATTGGACTCATGGTTAGCAATACAATTCTGTTGATAAGGAAGAAAAACAGACATACGAATTAGTAAGTCATTGTGTCTTCATAATTGGTTACAAATGGGCCTATGGGGGTTAAGTTACCAACCCCAACATAAACTTGCAGGTATAATCTAACATTTGACCTCATTTGTCCTTATACATATGCACATGACCTTTGACCCCCAAATAACATTGAGGTAACTGTTAGGCATCTACCATGTTAGTTTACGGGTTAATGGTCGCAAAGTTACCAAACCCAGTAGAAACTTGCAGGTATACTTTATCATTTGGCCTTTGACCTACATACATCTTCCATAACCTCCAAATAATTTTGCGGTCCCTGTAAGGCATCTATCTACCATCCAAGTTTGTTTACAAACGTACAAACGGTGGAAAAATTATTCAAGTTTCTAAGCATTACACATGGATGATACTCAGGATCCCTTTTAAAGTGATAGGCTAACATTGTGGAGCTTCAATTTAAAAAATTGTCAAACTTTGATATCTGAGCTACATAGTAGTGTTCAAATGGACAAATAAACACCCTAGAATACAAAAGTTGGGAAAGTTACACTGCCAATGGCAAGTTATACATGAATAAACAATAAAACTCGGGCGAGGTTTATTAACCTAGGTGTACACACAGTAAGTCTATGGGAGGAAATGGGCAAGTGAATCTGGTCAACTTACGATTTTCACTTTTTTAAAGCACTAAATCATCATTTTGAAATACAATTTTTTCAGGGCTTCATTTTTAGACCTCGTCAAAGACTCTGGTAGCATGGGGAATCATGCGGCTCAGATTTTTTTAACTGTGGTAAATGTTAGCCAATACCTTTAACTGTCTTACTCTACACCTCAGACGCAACAAAAATCAAAATTTGAGAAACTACATGTTCATTTTTTTTTTCAGTCTAAAATTAAACACTGGGAGAAGAATGACCCACCCACTTTTTGATCTGATGACTTTTGTTTATTTTTTCTTCTTTCCTTTTTTGTTTCTTCCCTTCTTTCCTTCCTTCCATTCTTTCTTTCTTCTTCCTTCCTTCCTCCTTTCTTTCTTTCTTTCTTTTAGCTTTTCAAATTGCATATGTATCATTCTGCCCCTCCTATGCTAAAACCAATTTCTGGCTACGCCATGGAATGCAAAATTTGCTGAAGGTCGCCACCACAAACCTGATTTTCGTGGCAAGGTCCCTGGCAGTACTCCGTCAGACTTTCCAACGTCTGATTGATGAGGGCGACATTCTTCTCATTGATGTACAATCCCAGCAGCCCCAGACCCCCCGTGGTGCTCCCACAGATGCAGTCCAGAAACTGGAGCGTCTCGCTCACGAGGTTGTAGTTGGTCTTGTTGTTCTGGTTTCGCAGGAAGTTCTACGGAGAGAGAAAGATTTTTGTACAGTTAAAAAGACTATTTAACATTGTGGAGATTCAATTTAAAAAAAATGTCCAATTTTGGTATCTCACCTTCATAAAAATGCTTGAATTGACAATAAACATCCTAGAATACAAAACTTTGGAAATTTATGCTGTCACTGGAAAGATATGCATGGATAAACCTCATGCATGACTTATTCATGCGGAGGACTAAGTAGTCTAGATCTGTAACATAGGAGGACATGGGCATCATCGCCAAAATAGGTACTAATAGATTTTTACTATTTTAACATACTTAATGATCATTCTGAGGTATACTTTTTTTCAGGGCTTCATTTTAAGACCTTATCACAGACACTTAGACCATGAAGGATTACATGTATCTAGCTCAGATTTTGTAAGCTGTGGTTGTTGTTACACAGAGTGTAAGCATTTTGTATTAAACTTTACACACACATAGTTATCTTATCCTGACATTACTTTATTTTCTAGTACTCAAAGTAATTTACAATTTTGTAAAAAAATCTTTAAAACATAATTAGTTTCTTTCAACTTGAGTTACTGGATTGAGCTGAAATTTTTCCACAATTTCTTCAAACACTTAAAGACACTATACAACTTTGTGGAAGCCTTATTTGAAAAATTGTCAAAATTTGCTATCTGACATATCTGGTAGTGTTCAGTTCGACAAATAAACACCCTAGAACACAAAACTTTGGACAGTTATGCGGTCACTCGTAAAATATGTGCAGATCAAAATCGGCACATGAATTAGATCTCAGCTGATAGAAAATTCTGCTACACTGCAGTCTATGGAGGAAAACGGGAATGGTCGCTCAATGATTTTCACTTTTTAGAAGCACTTAATGATCGTTTTAAGCTGCAATTTTTTCAGGACTTTATTTTTAGACCATATCAGAGACACCGGTAGCATGGGGAATCATGTAGCTCAGATTTTTTAAACTGAAAACAGTGTTATACAATGCCTTTAATCGTTTCATCCAGCTGAGTTTCATTGTCTGACACATCATGATCTTAAAGTTAAAATTGGTCGTTTCACAACATGGACTGGGTACAAGAAGGCCTAGGTTCTACAACAAAAACATGGTCAAGTTAAATTCAAGAAAAATAAAATTTGTCAAGCAGATCTTGAACTCAAATTTTGGACAAGCTATAGATAAATGTATGCATCATTGCAACAAGCAGTGGCGGATTAAACCATTCACACAGAAGGATGAGCGTATCAGCTACTCCTTTTCGCTGGCACTGAAACACCTCCAGAGGTGTGTCAGAGGTGTTTCAGAGCCAGCTCACTTTAGTACTCCTATTCACGGCCTTAAACCATTTAGACAGAAAGTGGTGGGGTAGCAAAGGCGGTTCAGAGCCAGCGAAGTTGGTCTATCTGAATGGGGCTTATGACAGCCTGTGAACTTTACAGTCTCCCCTCATATATGATGTGTGACAAAAAAGAAACGAGACTGTAACAGCTACTCTTATGACGTAATGTCAATCGACCCAACATTCTACTATAATATTATTTACCTCTCTTACGCTGTGCCCCTTCCTCGGGCTGTTAGTGACACGCCCCAACTACTCCTCGTCACGATATGAGAAGTGGCACATACATGGTATGGGAATCAGTCTGAAGTTCCTGGTTCAGTTGGGAGGGGGCCCAACCGAGTGTCTTGAGCTTCTCCTGGAGGCTCATGGAGAAAATGCATAGTCACGGGCAGGAGCTTCTCCATAAGACACTAAGAAGAACTTCAGATTGATTCCCCACTCTATATTTGTGCCACTTCTCGTATCATGACAGAGCAAAGCAGGGGCATGCCGCTCAACAGCCCGAGGAAGGGGCACGGAGTGAGATAGGTGAACAATATTCTATCAGAATGTTGATGAGATGTTGGGCAACACAGTGACAAGGGCGGTGGGTCGATTGACATTGTACCATGGGCGTGGCTGTCACAGTCTTGTTTCTTTTTTGTCACACCTCATATTTTTGCCACTACCACCACCTCACCTGTAAGTCTCGGTTGTGGTTCTCACACAGCAGTTGCAGGAACCTGAGTATTGGCTGCATGATCATGACCTCTGGGCTCATCAGCCCCTTCTCCTCGTCCTTGTTCTTCTCCGTCTGTCCGAGGGCGTCCATCCCGGACATGACGCCCCCCACGCGGTCGGTCAGTTCATCGTCACGCCCCCTTCGGACCGATGCAAATGCCTTGCTGGTGTGGAGTGCAGCGTCTACCAGTTGGTCCTTGAGTTCGTCACTGATGGAGCCGTTCACCATACGCACTAGAAACGAAAACAGAGAGATGACGTGGTACTTTGTAACAGTCTTGAATGTTTTGTATCAAGACAAAGAACAACTCTCCAAGAGGACAACTCCCCTGGAGGACAACCTCTCTAGAGAACAACTCTCCAAGAGGACAACTCCACTAGAGGACAACCTCTCTAGAGAACAACTCTCCAAGAGGACAACTCCCCTGGAGGACAACCTCTCTAGAGAACAACTCTCCAAGAGGACAACTCCACTAGAGGACAACCTCTCTAGAGAACAACTCTCCAAGAGGACAACTCCCCTGGAGGACAACTCCACTAGAGGACAACCTCTCTAGAGAACAACTCTCCAAGAGGACAATTCCCCAAGAGGACAACTCCCCTGGAGGACAACTCCACTAGAGGACAACCTCTCTAGAGAACAACTCTCCAAGAGGACAACTCCCCTGGAGGACAACTCCCATCTAGGACAACTTCCCTGGAGAACAACTCCCCTGGTAGACAGCTTCTCTAGAGGACAACTCCCCTGGAGGACAACTCCCCTGGAGGACTACTTCCCTAAGGACAAATCAAATTTTCTAAACTGGACAGTTGTCCTCAGGGGAATTTGCCCTCCACTGGTGATGTCCTATGGGTAAGTTGTCATCCGGAGGAGTAGTTCTGTCCTAAAACTTGAATGCTTTTATGTTTTAATAGTAATCATAATATTTCTAATATACAGCACCTATCTTACGGAACTCTCTTCTAACTAGTCTTCATTCACGACCCAACACTGATCTTTAAAAAAACAAAAATTAAATCTTATCTCTTTTCGATTCCATATTAACCATCACAATATCTTATTGAGTAGGTAATTCTTGATTGGTATTGTAACTTAACCCGTTGAAGACGAGTGACGAGATATCTCATCACGAGGTCTATGGGAAATGTGTGTTAACCCTATAGTTAACGTCGGGGGGGGGTCAATTTGACCCCCCCCCCCCGACAAATTTCGCGACCATGCCGCCGCGAAAAATGTTTTGATCGCGTCGCTCACTGACTTTTTACTTTCAAGTCTTGCGCATCTTTCGAGACCATTTTCGCGAAAATCGGACATACCGTTACGACGCTGCGCGACTTTTTATACATGCATGTCAACCCCAAAATTGCTCAAAAACGTGCTTTCGTGTACAAAATCAATGGAAAATGTGTTTTCAGCCAGAACGCTATTTATGATTGAAAAAGTGTCCCCAACAAATTTCATCGAAAAAACAATAGAAAACAAAACGTCAAAAAAACAAAGAAATACATAAGAAATTCACAAAACAATAAAATACATAAGAAATTAATTCCAATTCGGCAAATTTTTTTGTAGATGATTGTAAGAAATGTCAGAATGAATATTTTCACCAAAAATTAGTATTCTACTAGCTATTGTAAGTGAGTTATAGGCGAAAACATAATCTCATGCACTTATTTGCATAATTAATTACTTAAAAAATAGAAAAAAATAATTTTTAAAAATTTTTACTAACAGTTGTGTAGTTTACATCCGGCTCTATGCGCATGCAAATTTCACGGCGATCGCGCGATTGGCGGCCGAGATCTGAAGAGGGGGTCAAATTGACCCCCCCCCCCCCCCAGTAAAAACCGGGTCTGAAATAGCCAGTTAAAAATAGGGTTAAGACAAACAAATCGTCTCCAACGGGTTAATTTTAAATGTTACTCAGCAACTCTCATTTGATTTACAGTTGAATTTAATAAATTCATATTATTTGATAAAATACTTTGTTGTAATACTGACGAAATTAAACATGTGCATTAACTTTACCACATCACTACAACTATTTGATAGCTAAACAGTTTAAAGAGAGTCAATGTTGAAAAAAAAAATCAATTAAACAAACAAGTTGGGCAATTCCTATAATATATACGTCTGACCCCCTATATGTGGACCTTCGCCGAAATGATTTCTTTTGATTTCTTGTTCTTAAAGGGTTATAATGCTCTTAAATTATCATGGTTGAGCAGTTTGTGGAAGTGAAGCATTAAAGAATGGAGAAAAATGGGGGTCGGACGTACAAAAGTTGATTATTTTATGGATTGCCCAGTTAAAAAAAAACCAACTCACTCCTCCTACTGTGAACTCCCAGATTGGTTTCTTTCCCTAAAGCCTCCTTGTCATCCATGGCTTTGCCGGTGATGCCTTCCCCCGTGTTAACAGTGACAGTGGCCTTGATCTCGGCCTGAGCATCCCTCATCCTGTCGTAGAACACCCGGAAGAAATTCTCTGGCTTCTTGTCCGACGACGACAGTCGTTTGATCATGGATTTCTAAGGTTTGTTGGGAAAAGAGAGACAATAATACAAGGATGATGAGCAAGCTAATTAATGATAAAATGGATTACTGGTTGATAAGATGAAATCTTTCATCAGAGTTCCCCATTTCATTGGTTTCAAGGTGGAAGTCTATTTATAATTGCATTATAATATGGGAATAGTTCATTTCAACTGAAAAAAATAGTAAGTTGTAGGATTGGCAGTTTGAACAGGTTAATTTTCCATTGCTGGCCCTGCCATTGCAATATTTCACAATTCACATTATTTCATATAAAGATTTCTATATTAGTATTTTGTCAGCATGATGATTTGTGTACAGGTTTAGTCAAAAATGAAGTGTTCTGTTGTTTCCAACTAATTGATTTCTTCTGTACTAAAGTGCCTTTTCCAGAATACCATCTGTTTGTAGATGATTAAAAAACAGTTGATATTAAAATTATGTTGTTCTGCAATTATTGAATCTCATATTTTTGCCATTATAGGTTTTTTACGTTACAGAATACGGGAAAAATAGCCCAAATTCGCCATCTCTGAGCTGGCTCTGCAACCCCTCCACTTTCTGTCTGAATGGTTTAAGCCGGCAAAAAGGAGTATTAAGTGAGCCCGCTCTGAAACACCTCCAGAGGTGTTTCAGAGCCGGTGAAAAGGAGTAGCTGATACGTTCCACCGTCTGTGTGAATGAGTTAAGCCGCCTCTACTACTCTTTGCACAGTGATGCATGCAGAGTTCAGCATCATCCGCGCCGAAAAACAAAAGTCAATCACACTTATTACACTTCCTGTTCCGGAATCGAGAGGCGAGTAGTGACTCCACGTTTTTGGTTGCTTTGTGAATGATTAAGACGGCGAAAAGGCGTAGCTGCTTCGCCAATTTTGTGCTATCTGAAGGGGGTTGATGGAGTGTTATAAGACAGCTTTGTACCGGCTCACCTACACCAATTTCTATCTGAATGGGGCTTAGGTTTTATTTGAATATTTGCATTGTATTGTATAAAAAAAAAATTGGTCGGTTTGAAGTTATTTTCTCCTGTCTGGCATAACAATATACCATATGTGAAAGATTGTTGAAAAATGTGTCTGATCAACCAAAACTATACTTCGGCTTTAATAACATATTTTTGCATTAATTTGTCTCACTAATAAGGGGAAAAACAAAACTTAAGTGAAAGAAACAGAGATTAACAGGCAAGTGTCTCTGCTAAGCGGAAGAATTTGCAAGCAGGAGAAACAAAGATTTGGGGAAAATAACCCTAAAACGGTAGATCTACCACCCAAAATGGAAGAGTCTCTGGACTACTTATTAGGTCCAAGTCCCAGTCCCGGACCAGGACCCTAACAAGGTCTAACCTAACACGCTCACCTGTATGTTGGTATTGCCCCCTTCCAGCAGAGCTATCCCCAGTTCCACGCTCTCCTGGAACACCCTGTTGCTGCTGTTCCGCACCACCAGGTCTATCACTAGGTCCGAGGCCCCCTGCTGGTCCAGCTGGTTCTGGACCTGGGCCAGGGTCAGCTCGGCCCGGCTCAGCATCACGGCGCCGGGGTTGCCGGGGGTGACAACGGTGGACTGACGATGGTGGTGGTGGAGCTGGCCCGGTGGGTTGTTGGCATCCCTATTGTAGTGCGGATGCGTCTTGCCATAGTACCGGAATAGGAGGCTCTGCCGCAAGTTTTCTCCCTGTGATACAAAATAATCAACGTTTATTCTTTTCTGATTCATTTTTCACAGTGCTTCAGTGGGTGAGAAACATGTTGTGAGCTGTATATCAGTAGAAAAAGGGTTTTATGTCAGACAGTAGACTGCTAATCTTCAAATTCTGCATATAAAAAAATGATGATGTTGTTTTATAATCTTAAATCAAGATTACAATCGGCTTCTCAATTCCATCTAATACTGTTTATCCAATGGTGTGCCACATCAATATTATGGCACAAAAGATCTAGCTATTTAATTTCTGCAATGACGGGGGTGTGCCACATGAAACCCGTAAAAAACTCGTAAAAAATTCATCTTGGGTCTTCGGAGCTACGGAGCCCTGGAATTGGGAGTCTAAGTAGGTCTAAGGACCATGCGGATAAAAAGTATGAAGATGCCAGCCTCCCTACATGTAGTTAACTAGTCTTTTGTTTCAGCCGAAAATTCAGGACTTTTCGTGAAAGGGGCAGAATTGTTGGGTAAAAACGGTATGTGTGGCCCATACACGGCATGCATGCATGCAGCAATGCCCCGTGTTGGCTACTGGGATCTGCTTAGAAAGCTATGCACTGTTCACACATCATGCACTCTACAAGATCCTGCATACTACAGAGGGAATGGGCAATCATAGTTGGAGGTTGCCTTTAATTTGTGGGTCTACTGAGTGTCGCTGAGCGACCCTTGAGCGATTCCCCGAGTGGTACTTCACGCATTTTCGGGTATCTAGAGAGTGGTACCCGAGTATGAAGAAGGAATTTGTCAATGCAGCACATACCCTAAAGCCTCCATTCCTCCGCGATACGGAAAACGGAGAAAAATCGCGGAAATGGGAAGGGTACCGCGGAAAATGGGAAATCATGAAATGCTGCAGTAATAACCTTAAAATGGGTAGTAAATTACAAAAAAAACCAAATATTAAAATGTCTAAAATCATTCTTTAACTAAATAATACCATTACCAAGCATTAGAGTAACTTTAATGACCCTAGCAACTCCCCTGCAGGCCCCTCTGCCGGCCGTCCTTCTCACTACCATGATTACAGCTACTCCATTTCACCGAGGCCGAATTGAAATCGTGCAAGTATTGGGTAATATTATGGTGTTTACATACGTGATTTTGAGTAACGCGGCAAATCGCGAAAAATGGAAAATTTGAAGAACAGAATTTTGATTTTGTAAAATGGAAACATGGAGGACTTAACATTCCCCTCATACATTATACACATGTACCCCCCCCCCCCCCCATTCCCCTGCAAAGGAGATGTAGACACAAAGGTCTCATCGACGATTAACACAAAAACAGAACAAATCATGTGAAATCAACCGATATGCCACAATGCTGGCAAAATGGAGAAC